>VYZP01047883.1:0-22094 GCA_013400635.1 Hypocryptadius cinnamomeus | reverse complement strand
CCTGCCGCAAAGCCGTCCCGGCCGCCGCGGGAAACGGCTCCGCCGCACCAAGGTTCCTGCCGCCGCCAGCGCCGCGCCCGCCGAGCGCCGGCCTTGCGCCAGCCTCGGAGTGCGGATCGGCGGCCGCCCGTGCCGGCAACCCGCCAGTCTCACTTCCCTTAAAATACAGCACTAGGAAAACCACAGATTTTCCTGTGTAAACATCGAGGGTAAAGTAGCACCTTTCCAAGTTTAAAGCAGCCGAGATTCTCAGGGAGCTGGCGCTTGACTTCAGGAGAGATGGGAAATGCAAAATCCTAACGGGATTTTAACAGTCCCAAGTGCCAGCTCGCTTCCCTAGACGCGAAGGCTGCAGGGAGCAGCGTGGTGCATGAATCCATATCGCCCCAGGGCAGCAAAAGGATCTCTAGCAGAACCTGTTACCCAAGGAAAACAAAGACAAGACAATTACAAATGGCTTGTTTCAGGTAGCGTGGCAACCCACCCGGCAATACTGGTCTGTAAAAATAACCTCACGGCAAGAATAAGCCACGTCTGGATGAGGGATGCACCCGAATTTCGCCGTCCCGTGTACGCAGACCACCTCTCCCAGCAGCACGCCCAGGCCTAGGCTCAGGGGCACGGCGGTGGCTCAGTGGCTGTGCCGCAGGGGACCGGTGGTGCTGTGCTGAGCAGCAGAGACCGGGTTAGTGCTGAAGTGCAGCCACAAGATGTGGTGCTGAATTGAATCCATCAAGCGGACTCACAATCCACAGCAAAAGGCAGGAGTTAGGTCAGCTTCCACCAGTTTTTCATCTCCTCACGCATCAACCATTTAGTGTATACTGTAAAATGCAACTGGCACAATTAACGAAGTAGTATTTGAATGGGTTATCTCACTTCAGTGACAGCAAGGATAAATGAGAGCCTTTGGCACACAAAATACCAGTTAATCTGGCTGAAAATTAATTAATGTTGGACTACAAAACTAACATATTACTAGACCACCATACATTCCAAGTCCTGCTCCCAAAGATGAATGGCTTCTTCAGTGGGTAACAGTCAAGGATTGATCATTTTTATTCCAATTCACCTGTATCCACCTACATCCCACAAAGGACAAGGCAGTATCATTACCTGCCATGTTATTTATCACCATCCAGCCTTTTGTCAAATGGTACTTAAATATTTATCTCTTGGGCTCCTCAGAAGGAAAGAGACTCTCTAGAACTCCTGTGTCTGATAATGTTTCAGAACTTTGCCTCTCTTCCAGTTACAAACTAAAAGTTCCCTTTCAGACCCAACCAAATCCTGCACAGGGCATGCTGGTCCATTACGTGGGGGGACACAGTTGTCAGGGGAGAAAAGCAGACAGTGTGCACTGTAAAAAAACCTATTTCTTCCTTGCTTCTGATTCCTGTAATCAATTTCTCTAGTAGATTTTTCTTCCTACAGTCTGTGTGCCAGTGGAGAGAGGAAAAAAAACCCCAAATATCAACACTATCTTTCAAAGCTGCAGAAAAACACTCTCAGTTCTGAAGAAATAGGAACCTTTGAAATTTTTTTTGTTGTTGTTATTACTATGTCTGTCTTTCAGAATGCAAGCTTCAGACTTTGCAATTTTCATTTTTAAGCATATAATTGTCCCCCAACATGAAATCACAAGCTGTTTCCAGTAAGATATACCGGTTAAAGACATAGTGGTGGCTATCTATCAGAACCTTCCTCACAGCTTCATTTCCAGCTTTGTCCTTGTTGCTTACCAACCATCAGCACATGGCCCAACACTGAACTGTGCATGGAGCCATATGGTGGTTACCTGTATGAGTAAAAAAATTGTACCTTATTTTTCCATATGACAAAGACATAAAGGAACTCATCTTCCTTCTACCTGGAATATGTCAAATGTAATTTTTTCCTTAGTTTCAACACTGTGTTGAAAGAGGGAAAAAATGTCTCTTTTTAGTAATATTAGAAACTTAACTTAGCTGCTTTCCTTGTGGGACAGTTTGCAGGACCAAATGCTCCTTCAATCTGAACATCTTCCATGAGTACTCCAGAATCATCTTTCAAAGACCAGATCATTGCATCATGTATTCATTCCTAAGTTTGGCTCCTGTTGACAAGAATCCAAACCTCCTTCTCAAACTGGGAAACTCTCCACAACCCTCTGGGGACATCCTTTGCTGGCATAATGTGGAAGGAGCAATGCCCATTTATTGTGGCCATTGACCGACTTGACAGCTCATACCAGCTGAGCATTAGACCCACCAGTCTTCCACTGCCTCTGAAAAAGTGGCCTTTTTTCACACGTTTTAATTACTGACTCCCTACATAGAAGCTATTTCCTCACAGAAAGGCCATTAACTGGAGCGTTCAGCACAAGATGAAGCCTTTCTGATAATTGTTGCTTGAGTTCGTGTTTGTGAAAATAAATATCATCAGATGATTAAATTAAACACCACAGCCAGTCTGGCTATACACTATTTTCACTTATCATGCAGAAGGCGAGATCAAAGAGAAAGGCTCAGGTAGAATTATCCCAACTCTTCCAAGTTTGGCTGATAGCTATCCATTGAACACACTAATTAGCTTCCTGCTTGGGGTGTGCAGCACAAAATTAACCCTCCCAAAATTGGGTGGTACAGCCATTTTCATGCTCTGAAATCAACTGCATGCAGAAGGATGAGTGTCTCATCTCCTCTGTATAGTAAAGCAGCAGTTCTGCCTGATTCTGATTTTGGGGGCTCTTGGGCCTCCGTGTGGAAGCCCTATTTATTTCAGTCCCCTTAGGAATTCTGTGTGGGCGCGAGGAGAGCTGTGCCTGGGGAACATGAGAAAAGGCTGGAGGCATCCCCGTCCTGCGGCGTTTCTGCCTCCCAGCCCTTCCCTTCCCTTCCCTCCTGGTGAGCAGCCGTGCCCGTCTCTGCGCTCCTGCAGTGAGTAGCAGCACGGCTCTCACAAGCCCCCTGGCACGGGGGCTGCTTAAACAGGGAGATGGCTTCTGAGAGGGAGTTTCGCCCAGCACTTGCCTGCTTTGCTTCCTTGGGCCCTGGAGGGCAGGAGAGAAGAGCGAAGCAGTGGGCAGCGCGGTCTGTTCCCACTGCGAGCCCGCTGTCCTCCCGTGAGCACACACACCCACACAACCAGAAAGCTCCGCTATTCTTCTGCTAATGGGATTGGCACCGCTTAAAGCAGTCTGCGAGGGTATTGTCTGCAACCACAGCAAGAGAAACATTATTCAAAGGCTATTCAGGCCCCAAAAGAAGCGGCAGAGCAGAGTAATTATCGAAGACTCTCCATTAACGAGGGCATCTTTGCTCTTTGTCTGTGTTGGTTTAATAAGGGCCACTAATGGGGCCGGGGGAGGGGTGCACTAATGCTTCTAAACAAACCTCCTTCCCTTCCCCACCCCCGCACTGTGAGGAGAGCTGCCTTTATGGGCACTGACAGCCGGGCTGGGCGTTACCATATTGCAGAGTGACCTTCGGGAAAACTTAGTGTGAACCCAGCCGCATTCAGCCCCATCCCCACCGAGCCGCTCGGAGCATCGTTTGGGTAGCTGTTCTCTTTTTAGCCTTTCCGTATTTCCCGATGCTTGCCAGACCCTTTTGTACACCCCCTGCCCGACCTCTCTCATGTCATCTTGTGACCCTTCATGGCCGGACACGACGGCACTGAGTGGCAGTAATGAGGGACGACAGTGCAGATTAAGTTCTCGCAGCAAAACCTGGGGCTGCTGTCCATTATCCAGCAGCTGTGACTGGGAGATGCTGCTGGGAAGGCACGACTGGAGCAGCCTCTCCTTCCCACACTGCCGGAGAAGGCAGGCTGGGATTTAGCATGGGCCCATGTCTCCTACCTCTGGCTGTGAGCAGCTCTCTGGTGATGAAGAGATGGATGGAGGCAAAAGCAAGCATGAACCTCTATCCCGACATTCTTCAGAGCCACTTTCAGGAGCATGCAGCTAAAATTCTTTGGAGGGCTCTTACACTGCCCCCATCTTCAACCACCAGCTGAAAGGGGCAAGCCAGTTTCTGAGGCAATTTGCAGTATTACAGAGTCAGATGCATGCTGGTCACTAAAACAGTGAAATGGAGCCAAGAGGTCTCAGGAGGTGTCTGCAAAAGACAGCATTGAAAGAGAGAACTGTAGTGGTACACACAGATAGGAGTATTGAACAATACAGGCCATTCCAAGGTGGTGTGGATACAAGGTTGAGAACTTCTAGACTCATTTTTAGCCAATGAGGAATCTCAAGAACAATAAAAGGAAATTATTCCCCCAGCACTTGGGAAGGTCTTTTACTGAAGCCAAGCTGTGGACACTGTGCTACTCTATCTCACCTTCAAGTAGATGGTTGTACTGCACAACCAGTCCACGGACTGCAGAGACAAAGCAGTGCCTTTGTGCCTGTACAAGTGCAGGGCAGCAGTCTTGGGAACCTCACTGCTAAGCCTCTTTTGTTATGATAAATTATTTCATTCAGCCGAGGTATGGAATAACCAAATTCTCTGCAAAGGCACCCACCCAGTCTTCTTCACTTAGGCAAATATCCTGGTGCTAAAGGTTTATCCCAAACAGAGGAAGAAAGGTATGTGGAGACAGACTCCTCACTTAAACCACCTGGTTTGAAGAAGCAGCCTCCACAAAGGAGTTTACCCTTGTTTCCTCAGGGCTTGGTAGTTTTAAAATTTTCATGATTTTTGCCTTTTCAACATTTCACCAGTAACTGCATCTCTTCTAAGAAAAAAAACTTCTCCAAGGTTCTCCTCTGAACACCATCTCTATAGGATAAAAACATCTCAGAACAATCTTGTAAGTCAAAGAAATAACAATCACCACTGTCTCTTTACAAACAGAGAGCTAAGCCTCAGTGAAATTAAATAATACCTGAGGTCATTCTTGCCATGGCAGAGCTAGGAAGTCAATACAGTTCTTTCTCCAGAGTCCTATTGCAGCATATCATGATCATTGGTATTTCTTCACCCTCTTGAATTGCACTTCAGGATCATACTCCTCATACAGAAAATCCATCCTGTTTTCAGCATTTCCTTCTTCATGTTAATCAGTTTCTGTTTATATTATTTTTTTTTTCTTAAAAGAATAATCATTAAACATGCATAAATTAATGCATGTAGTAGCACAGGACCTGGCCTCTGGCATGGATTTTACTTCATAAGTGTCTTTAAAAGTCTTCCTTCTTTGCCACTAGCAGATAATACTGCCAGCTTTGTTGCAAATGAAGACAATATTTTAACAAAAACAAAGCAGTGACTCAAAAGGAAGAATTGAAATCTCATTGATATCCAAAGCAAGGGGAAATTAACAGAATGGTGAAAAAAAAAAGTTGGTTTATGACTTAGAAGATATGGATACCAGAAAACAAGGAATTGCAGCATGTAAAGGAAGGATGGTCAAGGCAGAGATTTGTCATGAGAAGAGGGAGTCTTGAGACCCCGCACAACAGAAAGCTCAGTGAGCAGCTTGTGCATGGCAGGCTGAAATGAGATGGTCCTTTAGAAAGGAGGAGAGTTCACAGTATCCTGTCTCCCAGTGACAGAGATAGGGTGGGCAATGAGAGAGTAGGGGATCTCTTTCTTGGAACTTCAGCCAGACTAGGACAGCTGAAGGTGAGGCATCAGGTACAAAAGTGATAGAAACTCAACAAGTAAGGTCTTGGAAGCAAAGCTTCAGTCTAAGAGCCACCATCTTGTCTGCAAGTCTTTGTCCAATTTATTCTCCTCCAGGTCTAGTTCCTGCAGTGAGCAGGGAATGACTACATCAGGTATCATCAACCCAGTTAACACCTATAGTTTGGTACAGAGATATACTCTTACCACCCTTCCCTTTTGTTTATTTATTTTTATTATTAATTCTACTAGCACTTGAAGCTAACAGACAATGAGTGCAAGTGGATTCCTCCAGGTTGTTCTACCTCACTCTACTACTGTTATCCTGTTACACTTTAAATAAACTAATTGGGATCTGATCTGAATCCTACTAAAACAATGAAAAGGCCTTCATTGGGTGTGCAGTTTTGGATTGTGCTAGAATTGTGTTTGATCTTATTTAATGTAACTTGAGCCCTTTATTCAATTGCATCTTTGTCTTGAAACCCAGGGGAAACTGGACTGGAGTAAGGAGGAGTAAAGTATGCATTTCCAGAAAATCCTTTGTGTGTGTTTGCAAGGAGAAGACTTATTATGTGGGAAGGGAAACAGCTATTAATCTCTGCAAGTGCCATCCTGGTTTTGTTCAATGCAACTTCCCTGCTTTGTCTTTATATCCTTAGAGCTCTTCTTTCTCTACTAAATAGGTCTTGTTCTGCCAGTTTAGCAAAACCCTGTCGCTCTAATGCCCTCAACTGGTGCTTCCTGCACCTCCTATTCATTCCTGCAGGCCATTCTTCTGAATAACAGGAGTGGCACAGAGAAGCACTCACTCACTCAGCAGCCTGGTAGATCAAGGGTCCACTAGAATAGCGGGGACAATAGTGACCCGTGTGACATTTTTGCCTGTCCATGAAGCCCCATTTAGAAAGGTTTACAGGCAGGAATGCCAGATTAGGGTGGTGACTTTTTTCCTTTACTCCTCTGGTATGCCATGGGCTTCCTGTGTGAGTTAAGCAAGCTGCTTTAGTCTCCACATCTCCATTTCCCTGTCCAGAAAGGGAAATGCTACTGCAAGGGTACATTTGAGAACACAGACTCTACACTGATAGGGACTGAGAAATCAAGTTTTCATGAACTCCTATCCTTACCAGGAGTGGCTTCTGTATCCCTGCACCATGTTTAGCCTCCCCATCTTATGGAGGTATGGGCAGCCTTAAGGGATGCAGCTGAATATTCAAGTACTCTCATTTCCTGACATGTCTTCTGCTCTGCTCTACCTGCCTATGAACTCTCCCTGCCTACCTTTGCTCCAAGCCCAACTCTCTCCTTGTCCTGGCCCCACCCAGTGTCTTGGCCTTTTGTGGCCTGTTTTGGTGCAGTCCATGGTTTCTCCAACTTCCCCATCATAGGCACTGACCTTTTTCTGGTGTCGGGACATTGCTCACTCGCCCTGTGATGTCTTTAACATGGCAGAAGAGAGGAATATCTATACTATGGGAGGTAGCTCAGTGCAGAGATTCCCCTATCCAGCACCAATCCTGCCAGCTTTGGGACTGGGAGGAACACTGACACCTCAGTGCTGTCTGTGCAACACTTCACTCACCTACCCGTGGGGCCCTGTGAGCAGCCATCCTGCACCCAGAGCCTGGGCCAGTCCCTCTGCATGGCAGCACAACCATGTGGAGCCTCCAGCCAATTCAGGGATGTCTCACAAGACACTGCTTGCATTCAGTGTGGATACAGCCTATGTGAGCTCTTGCTGGGATGCAAATGCTGTGGGAAGGAAATATTGAAGCTGGAGTGAGATGAGTGAACAGATGTTTCACAGCAATAACTTCCACCCCAATCCCCTGGAAATGTTTGGATAGAGAGCCCTGATCCAGATCCCATTGAGAAGAAGTCTGAGATGCCAGAGCTTTCGAAACATAATCTATTGACTCTACCTTAAAAAAAAGTCTACAACAACTGACCACGTGTAATTGCTGCTGCTAGCAAGTTGCTTTTATTTTCTCCTATGAAGTTACAGCCAGACCTTCAGTGTCTGCCTCTGTACTTCTCTACAGTGACTCTTCATCTTAATGCTAATTTAATTAGCAAGGAGCAGAGCAGGGAACTCTGGTTGATGTTTTAGCCTTTCAGGTGCAACTGCAGTTAGAGCAAGTTAGAAGTTAGAGCAGCCTCAGGACTCTTTTTCTTTCTGGCATAAGGACCAGAGCTCTCAAGACCATAAATGTGGCCCACAGGTATAATTTTCCCATAGCTACAACTGCTATACAAATACTATCCTGAGACCTAAAATCCTCTTTACTCCGTCTATGCATGAGTACCATGTCATGGTACTCATGTTCAAAGTACATCCAAGAATATGGTCAGCCTCAATAGTGTGTGTTATAATAGTCTCAGCCTTTATCATTTTAACTTTTAAAACTAGGGCACAAATAAAAAGAGGAGGGAAAGGCTGATAGAATTAATAGGGAATCCAAGTAAATAAAAATGATGTATTGGTGTTCATGCAGATGAACCTCTTAGGTGATAAAGGAACATAAGTTTGCCTTGGCAGAGGAGTCTCTACAGTGTCACCTATAAGAGAGTAACAGCTTTTAATACTTACTGCATGCTGTAAGAGTAAAGCCTGAAGAATAAAGCTTTAGACAACTGTGTCACAAGATACCAAGGAGAAAAGCTTAGGCACCCTGTATCTGAGTATACCCTGAAGAGGGGTGAAGTATCTTCTACTCCACAAATCAGACTGAGCTGCAAATCAAAACTGTAGTACTTATGCATAGGTATCTATGAAATGAATGCCATTGTAATGCCTTCCCATCTTCAGCCCTTGGCAAGAGCCCCCTTTGTCTGGCTTCCTTAACAGGATCTATATCCAGCAGGACAGCATGTCTCTGGCAGCAATATGCCACCAAATACTGCGACTTGCATTTGAGTGTTATTTTGTGTCATATCTAACATTCCCCTGTCTTTATGGACCTTCCTATCCGATATATTACATTTTGCCCACCATGGCTACTCTGCCGGAGCCTGTGACCAGGCATCACTGCCCTCTCCCGGGCAGAGCTGCCCCGGCACGAACGCCAAGCCCGGCTTGCAATGCTCTGCACTGCGAGCAACCCTGCTTTGCCTCAGGCACTGAAGCAGTAAGATTGTCCTTTTGCTGTTGCCCTGACACTTACAAGTAACCTCACCGAGCATTACAGTGACAGCTGAGCTTCTTCTGAAGAAGTAAGGACTAGCTGAAATATAACTAAACAGATTAGAGGTGGTGCTCACTATGATTGGAGGTCCACATGTCAAGAATTCTGAATGATGAAATGGATGCAATGTAAATTAAAATTTGTTCTGATTATGGAAAGTTATCTTAGCTAATATATTTAAGCTAGGCCAGTTCAAGTGTGGTTGCATTACAGCCTCCAAAAACCCTAAATTCTGGTTGCTAATGTGCTGTCAACTGCACTGTTGCAGTGACAGATCCCTAGTGAAGAACAAGGAGGAGAAGGCAAAAGAGTCAGTCAATATGTTTCATGATGTTACCTTGTGTTTTCAAGTCTCCTCCTTGGGTGCTTTGGAGAATTTTGCTTGGACTACTACTTTGTGTATATATCTACACACACATAGCAACACAAGTGGTCCTGGTGTTACAGGTCCTGTGTATTCATAGGGATAGGAGAGACAACTTATTTCCTCAGAGGAATTTGGGAAGATAAATCTAGTCACAACAGGGAGGTGCTCAGATATAGAAGAAATTGCAGCTACAGCATTTCAACATCTGAGTGTCTCTGAAAGCCATGTGTAATTTCCTAAGCAGATACATTCAGCCCTTGTAATTTTGCCAGTGATGGAAAAAGGTGCATTATAGTCATCAACAGCACTTTACTTTCCATCTGTGTTTCCTCAAGAATTGTGCAAGGTATCATGATTCATTCTGACTGCTCAAGCCATGAGCTCCCTCTAGCACCAAAAAGGATAAATGCAGTTGGTACCTTTGTCATCCTAAAGGAACAGAGAGCAAATATAAGGAAATATCAGTAAGATGAAGGAAGTCTGACCTTTTTCTTCTTCTTTTGACAAAAAACCACCAAAAACAACCAACAAAACAAAACCAAAAAAACCCACAACAAACCAAAATCCTTTAAGCTAGTCATGTGTACATAGCTAAACATTGTCACCCCAAGAATGATGAGGCAAACACACTCACAGGACAGGAAGAGGCAGGACCTTAGTTTACATCCTAATCCATGAAATACAGATACAGATTGTACAAGTCCACTCTGGTTATTAGCTTTCACAGGAGACCAATATAAACTGGCAATATGAAGATTCTGGCCTTGGGGCTGTGCTTATTGTTTAGACGAGCATTGTCACCAGAAAAGAATTAAAAAGAGAAAACAGAATGAACTTGGATAATAAGCGGGTGAAATTATCCTTTACAGTACCTCAAACCACAATATTCCAGCTGGCCATTTAGAGATTCTCTAGTCTTACTTTCCATTTTATAGCATTTGGGAGCAAAACAGGATTGTTTCAGTGGTGTTAGAGCTCCCCTTCCCCAGGGGATACTCCCCAGAAGTACCTAAATGGTATTACTTGAGTAAATCATATGAGTGAGAAAGGCATCTTTGGGCTATGTTTTAAATCTTCCAGAGTGTGTTGGCAAGTTTCCTTTCCCAGAGCCAGGGAAAGAAGAAGCCATGTAGCCAACATCTTTTTTGGTCCCATTTGGGAGTGGTTGTAGAGCTGACAAGCACAAACATGCTAAAGCCTGTATGTCTCTGCTCCACTGGCTATGGTACTTCTGTTGTGCCTGGGGCCCAGGAAGCCTCTCTCTATGGCACAGCAATTCTCTCAAAACACAGAGAGAGCAAAGAATGTCAGAGTGAGGCAAAACTCCTGACAAGATAGGAAAGGTCAAATGGATTTGCTGCTACACACAGTTGCTGGTGAAAACTGCAAGCCAAACTAGTACATAGAAGTAACACCAACCTTTACACCAGTGCTCAGTAGTTTAGAGAGCTCCTTCTCCCATGCTCAGAAGAAAGCCACAACTCTGTAGTCCAGGCAGGCATTGCAGATTTCAGTTGTTTGTGACATTCCCAGTGACTCTGCACCAGTGTCAGCTGTCCTGTCTTTGACATCCAAGTCTTGTCCTTCATGTACATCACATGTCCATCAGTGCTACCAATATTCCAGAAAGATCAAGCACCTAATTAAACTCCCTACGAGGCTTCAGTTTTGAAGAAGCTGTTAATACAAGAATCTTTCTCTGTGTTAAATCCAAACTGGTCCAGTCTGGCTGGCATGATCACAGACTTCAAGGTTGCAAGTTGTAGAATAAGTAGCACTGGAAGTCCAGGAACCTCTCCTTCTCCCCTCATACAGCCTGAGATGCTTTAACTTCATGCACTCATGTTGTGGCCAGAGAGTCCCAGTGACCCACACACAAAACACATGTTGTGGCTTTTCTTAGGAAAAGAAGAGCATTGTGCTAAGCAGGGACACTGCAGCCTCTGCCATACCTCCCTACTGCCAGGGCAGAGGGAAAAGACTCAAAGGGTGAAGTGCAGGGCAGTCAGCTGATGTGGAAAACCAGGTCAGGCCAGGCTGAGATAACCACATATCTATCAGTGCTGATACTCCAGAAGTGGTGCCTAATGATGCTGATAATTGCTTAGAGCTCATCTACATTTACAACTTTGGCACTGCCTCTCCCTTCAGTGCTACTTTTTCTGATGTCTTACATGCACCACCTCATAGATCTCCTGTCTGTGATTGCATGGGCCACCCCACTGCAACCCCTCTCTCTCCACCTGTTTGCAGAACAAAGCAATGTCTGGACACTGGCTGGCAGAAGCTGAAGATGAATTTTTGGTGTTAGCTGGAGAAAGAAGAGTCACTAATGATTCACAAACCATTCAGACCCTTCCCAAGAGTTTGACTTCACAATTCACTGAAGACTGTCATTGATTACAGCTGCTAGTGATTTTATTACATTCTTTAAATTTCAATATCTAATTAGAATAAACCCTTTAATTCTTCTATAATGCCAGCTTGGAGACTGTATTCTCTCATCAAAGGTAAAAAAAATGAAATTTCTGAGTATGGAATTATAATGTAGGCTTCAGTGACTGCTCAGCACAGAAGCAGCAATACATGGTAACAGCCACGCTAAATGTTTAAAATTCTTTTAACACACAAGTAAACCACCTAACACTTCAGAAAATAAGAAGTTTTAAATCTTGGTCTTTGTCAAACTGCTGTACATTCTACAAAGAGTTTCTGAGGTTCTTGCCTTACTGAGCTGCCACATGGAAACAAGCTCTTTGCTTTTCACAGGATGACTGAAAGGGGCTTTCTGCCAAGTTGTTTGTAGCAGCTACTATTAACAAATTATTACAGTTACACAGGTATGTGCACTGCATGAGGCTGCACATACACACACAAACCTCAGGTTTTGCAGCCTCCAGAAGTATAGTTACCTCCTAAATTTGCCATCTCTTGATGTGTACAGAGCAACCTGCTGCAGAAAGAACTGGCAATTTACAAGAACTGCTACTAATGTTTGTTGTCTGAGCACTTAGGGTGCACTTAGCCAACATCCATCTCTTCTCACAACCTGTTGGCTAAACTGGCATCATCCCTCCAAAAGTCAAGAACTAGGGAAAGGATAGCCTGGGATAGAACATACTCCTTCCAAACAGTCTGAAGGAGGACTGGGGAAGTATCCTCTCACTTTCAATGCTACAGAAATAGCTGAATGACTTAGTGGAGTTCAACCAGATGCCATCACCAAGCTCCCACCTCTGCTTTCTCTTGCAGTGCTGCTCATTAATTCCCCTAGAAATCTTTTGATCTAACATGGTAACATAGAAGAAAACCAGGGCTCACATCTATCTTCTATTTCATTCCTTGTTCTCTCATCTGCTGGATATAGAGATGGTGGCTGTGCCTCCTGCCCACACTTAGTAACTCTGCAGCCATTGTTTTCCAAACAGCAGAACCCTCAGCCTATCTCTTCTGCTTGATCCTGGAGATGACACAAAATTTACAGCAGGGCACAGACCTTCCAAGGAAGGAGTGGGCTCTAAATTATTATTGTCAGTTATCTACTGCCACTCAAAACAAACAAAAACCTGATAAAAGCTAGCAGAAGTAGTTTTGGATGCCCCATTCTGTGCTAATTCTCTACTGTCTGACATTGCTTGTCCTTGTATAAGTGATAATGTTACAAATGTGGATTAGAACGTCAAGATGTGCATTAGCAATGAGAACCAACCATCACAAAATCAAAAAATTGCCTGCCTTACTCGTACAATATATTAAAATATCAGTTCACATAAATATAGATAGAAAATTTAAAAATAAAACCAATTAAAAATTCCAAAAGAATGGTATTTTTTGTCCCAGTGCTTTAAGAGATCAGCACTCCTTTCTGGCACAAATTAATCTGACTATTACCTATTACACTATGTAGCAATAGTCAGGTAAATATTATTTCCCCTCTGTCTCCCTTCCAATGGAAAACAGGAATTACAGATTTGAATACAGATTCCTTCTTTTCTGCTTCTACTTTTAAAAAATGAAGCTTCAATTTTTGACTGCATCATTGTTTTTAGACTGCTTTCTCAAGCAATCCATTTAAACTGGGATCTAGTAAAATTACAGTAAAAATTAACTTTAACTTAGTATGTGGCCTAAGTAGAGACTTCTTTTCTGGCTTGGGGTGAACAGGAACAAATTTGTGTGTGTGCTGCTGAGAGGGTTTTGTAGGTTTGTGATAGCTTGTGCTCAGGTCCACAATGCCAGCCTGGCTTATGCTCCAGGATTTCAGAACACGTTCTACGGGCTTCTCAAAAGCAAGAGTTAGTTTTGGTGCACATTTTCTTTCCTACAGCTTTCCTACATCTTTCTTCAGTATTTTTCACTGCTTCTCTTTCAGAAATGTCTGACACAGCTCAGTGTCACCTAGAGGAGAGCTAAAGTATTTGGTTTTGAAACTACACCTCTCAGGTAGCCAAAAGTTAACCATTCATTCTAAAACAGCAAGAAGGAATCAGAGTAAGTGCTGATGTCAATAACCTAGTTTGGTTCTTACTCTGTGGGCAAGGATGGTAAACTGTGGCTGACCTGTGCAAAAGAACTTCTGCTTCAGGTATCAGCCTTGGTGAATGTTATGCTTCAACAATGGTAACATCAAAAAATTGTTCTCCTGATTCCTCAAAAGCTCAGTACTCACCATATTCTGCCAGTTTTGCCTTCTCAGCAGCCTTAAAAAATTCCATCTCCAGAGGACTATGTTTTATCTAGACAGCCAACTCTACTAACCTTCCTGTAAATCACTTCAGTAATGGGAAAGAAAAATTTTTTAAGTCAGTAAACGATACTACTGCAACATAATGGAGGACAGCATGCCACTGGAATGTACTGACAAAAATTCCCTGGAGAAATTAAGTGACAGCAACTGGAAATCTAAAAAAAGCACCCAAATAGCACTTTTACCAATCTGTAATATTATTAGCACTACCTGATTCCGGATCCTAGGAAACTCTCCAAATAAGCTTAACATATTATCTTTTGTTACCAAACAATGCTCTAGAGAGAGAGAAAAAAATAAAAAAACCCAACATATTTTCACTCCTCAAATATCTCAAGACACTCATCTGTGTAAAAATTTTAAATATGCCAGCTGTTGCCTCTGTTTCTGGGTTTAAGCAAAACATTTATCATGGACTCTCATCTTTTTATCATCTCACTGGTATGTCAGGAGCAAGACACTGAATAATGAGCACAAATATTCCAGGCATCTCAGAGCAGGCAGCATCACTGCCTCACACCATGCTATCCTTAGCTATGATGCCAGTCAAACTTCTCTGGAAACCTTGTTGATCTTTGTAACATTATGCCCAAAAAGTAGTGTTTCTCTGAGTGCAGAGGTGGCTCCAGTGTCTTTTCTTTTTGGAAAGAAAATGGAAATTCTGGGCATTCAAAATTAAATACAAACCTGGTTTCCCTGCTTGAAACCATTTTAACTGCAGTCAGGAATCTACAGTTCATTTCAAAATAGTAACTTCATTGCTAAAAACTCCCGACAACTCTCAAAGAAATGGGAACTCATCAGTTCTGAAACATACACAAAAAGAGTGAATACAGCATGTGAAGTCTCTCTCAAATGTCTCCTGATAATTATCAAGAATATTCAACTTGTACTGTTTGTTAGAACATATATGAAATATCATACCTTGCCATGAAGTACTTGTGTCTTATGCTCTAAGTATTAATTACTGACTTATTTTAACTTACTCTACATAAGAGATCAGATAAAACAGACCCTGCAATGGATACACAAAGGAATGAACACCAAGTAAAAGCTTGACAAAGCCAACAGGAACCAAAACCACCACAGACTGGCATTTTAGAAAGAGCTTTATTTCCCAGTTCTTTCTGCAATGGCTCATAAACATTATTTTTGTTTGCAAGATCAGAATAAAAATCAGTGTACCACCAAAAGTATTAGCCTGTAGTTAATCTCTGAAAGATCTTACCTTACTAATGTTAATTATGCTGGCTGGCTTTATGGTACATTTTCTTAGCACCTGTCCCCAGTGTAATTTTTTCCAGTTTTGCAGTTATTAGCTAATCTCACTAGTGATCTCTCATTTTGCAAAGGAGTTCAGAAGTCTGAAATAAGAGGAATGGAGACACTTTTGTTCATAGTTTAAACTAAATGAATAAAAACATTTCACTATGAAAACATCAATCCTTTTACAATTGCAAATGATGATCCCTAGGTCACAGCTCCTGAAGATGCTAGATTTGGTTCCAGTGTAGTCTGACTTTTTTTTTTTTAAGATGTCAGATTCACTTTGCCTGATCCAAGGAAAAATCTCAAGTTTATGGAATACTTCAGCACAAAATACTTTTTGGTAGCTGTGGAACATGGATAATCATGGACTTTTCCAGAGCAGCTGGTGGCCAAATAAAAAATGAAGAATCCCTTTGCCTTGGATAAAACTTCAAAAGAAAAGAGAATTGCCATATATATTACTTCTATGGCCCTGACATGGCCAGAAAAGCTTAACAAATAATTTATACAGCAAATAAACAATAAGACAATAATCAATAGTGAATGATACAATTGGAAGAAAATACTTGAAGTTACAATGACAGTACAATTCTTTCCAAAGCTCATCTAATTCATTATCAAAGAAGTCCTTTTCATCCAACTGTTCATAAACTAACAATTCACCATATTCCCTTTAACAGAGACTCTTCCCTTTATAGTGAAATATGAAGAGAGAGGATGAAAAGATTAATTCAGCTAATGTTAGGAAGCTATCCATCAATTTTATATTCCAGTGCCCCCATAATAAACCAGTAAGTGTGTCATGACACCTAGTACCCTGTCTAGATACCCTTTCTGTCCAGTGCCAGGTATTTTCCAAAGGTGGTGTAAGAACATTTATATATAAAACTTACCCTCTAAAGGAAGTTCCATTCTTATTCAGGAAAATAATCTCTGGAAAGCACAAGAATATAAATCTCATTCCCAAACTCTACTTATTTCTTTTCCCAAAGTTAACAGCACTTTCACCAAAGATGCCACTCACCACAAACTTTGCCCCATTCTGAAGCACTGCTAGACGTAACACTGGGAAGGTGTCACACCTTTAGCACCTGTAAGAACAGCTTACTGAAGTAGATAAAGTAGAATCTACTGCTGCAGCATCCTCTCCTCAGAATGACTCTCCCATGCTCAATCCTGTAAAAATATGTCTGGTATTCTTTTACAGCTGAAATGTAAGGGATTAGACACGTTCCTGAGTTAATTCTCCACCTGAGATCTACTATAGTGAAGTGAGTATGCTGAACTTGAAAGACCTAACCACCATACGTCCAGAAATGCAGTTCCTGATTCAGACAAGGTATACTTCTTCCTTCACACAAAATGAATTCTTAAAAATAAAAATTTGATTACTTAAAAAATTAAAGGCAATAGTGACTTGCAGTGATCCAACAGACACCAGGATTTTCCACCATGACTTGCATCCAGATGTAAATTTAAATATTTGAATCAATATGAGGAAAGCTAATTTAATTTATTGCCAATTAAAATAGATTAAATCACTGAGAAACAAAAGCAAATTAAAACAGCACATTCCTTTCCTATTGCCCTCTTTCCTCAGACTCAACTTCACCCTTTGAACCCCCAGCTTCTCTGTTTCCCCTTGTCCAAGGCAGCACAAGGCAAAGAGGAATATTGGCATTGCAGTCATTCTGTAACAGCTTCTTTCTGTTGTTCCATCATGGGTCCTCTCCACAGGCTGCAGTCTTTCAGCAGAAGCCTCTTCTGCCATGGCTCCTCTCCATGGACTGCAGTTCCTTCAGAAAAATCTGCACCTGCTCTGGCACCTGAAGCAACTTCTCCCTCTCCTTCTTCTGTGACCTTGATGCTGAGAGGACTGTTTCACCTTCTTCCTCGCTCCTCTCTGCCATGCAGCATTTTCCTTTTCTTACAGACACCTCCACAGAGGTGCCCCAGCTTCACTGATATGCTCAGCTGTGTCCTGTGGCAGGTCCATTGCAGAGCTGCCTGGAACCGGCTGTGTCCTGCACAGGGCCACCCACACCAGGGCACCTGAACTCAATACAGAAGCACAAACTCAAAGTTAAGCATTAGGAACTTCCTGACCATCTCCTGTGCTCTCTTTCAAGGTGTGCCCAAAGAGTCATTTGTGGGGACACAGTGGGGCAGACCTACAGACTGATCTGGACTCACAGCAATAACTTTGTACTGATAAGGTGCTGGTGCACAAAGACACTGCAGTCATCAGCACAGCTCTGCATTTGTGCTGACCTGTGTGGAGATGCAGGTGCAGGAGCAGAACTTGTAGCAGCTGCTTTCTCTGAGGACTTCTGGAGTGAAGGGGGCAGTGGAGCTCACTCCAGTATTTCCCACTCCTTAAGCAAAATGCAATGATATCTTACATTTCAATCATGTAAAAAATCAAACTCCAGCACAATAAAGCAAAAAGGAAACCCCAAAACATGGGAAACCGAGGATAGAGAAATATTTTAAAATGCGAAATTTGTTTCTGTGCTGCTCTGGGTATGAGAAAGAGGCAACAGGAGAAAGGCAGAAAAGTGGAAAACCAGAACATGTTAAAATGATTTTCCCACTCTCAAAAAGAAATGAGTACAGTGGTAGGAAACAACAAAAAATATGGCTAGGCCATATTACCAGCGAGAGGTAGTTTTATGTCTTGTATTACGTGCAAAGTTAGAGATGCACTAGCACCTGACATGAAAAACCTGTACACCCAATAAATTATTGTGAGGATATTGATTTTAAACTGGTAAAGCCCTCTTTCCACCATCATCTGTTCTCAGTAGAAGTCAGGTCAAGGTTTCCACTTCCTCCATCTCCTTCCACATACAGAACACCTCAGATGTGATAACAGCTTTGTCAACAGCCAAAACCATGGAGTTATCAGACCAGTTTGCATTCAGAAGATAACAGTGCACTGAAGATAAAAGCAAAATACACAATTACCATTCTAGCTTTTATTAGATGTGAGCTCAGAGCATAAATAGTAACAAAATCAACAATTAAAAAGCAGTATATTAAAAAACATTCACCATCTAAAGTCAGCCATTTCAGCCATAAGAAATGGCAATCTTCAGCTGTAACTTTGAGAGCTTTCTATCTCCTGCAAGCAGTTTTTTGCAAACTTGTCTTCCTCTTCTGTTCTCTGCTATGGTCTCTTGACAGTTATCTGGAGTACTCTCAGAGGTAAGCGATCCTGAGAAAACAGCAAATGAACTAAGAGATAAAAGGTGAAGACAAGGGGGAAACACCTGCACACTTCTGACAACTGAAGTGTCCTCTGCTAGAAATAAAATTTCCAATTCCCTCTCACATTTAATTTTAGCTTTAAAAGAAACAGCTATGCAAAAAAGTTAAATTTATGTAACTTAACAGTGACCTGACAAAGCAAAATGGAACGTAGATCTAGGACAGATTTTCAGGCCCAAGTTGTGATTAATTTGCAGAAGCACTGTTAAATTGTAAGCTGGCTGTGGGGAGAAATTGAGATTTGTTTTCTCCTCACTGCTGACCAGTGTTTGTCAAGGAACATATTTAAGGAAAAGTATTATGTAAAGGCAATGCTATGTAAAGAGCAAGAATGCCTACTTTCACCATTATATTCTTCAGTTGCTTATTTCTTCTACGAGCTCCTATTCCTACATTAAGGACACTTGAAGGTGACTGTTCTAGGCACTGCCAACTCTCTGTACATTTTCCACCAAGTTTTCATACACAGAGACTTCATAATCCCTTAAACTGGAAAGCAGAATTCCATGAGCCATCCTTCAAGAGATTAATATCAGCAGCTTTACATCAGGCAGAAACAAAAATGGAGCTGTTCTTGGGAGCTGGAAGATTTTTCTTCTGCTCAAGAAGCACTGCAGAACACAGGGGCATAGCCTCAGAATTTGTCCCTAGCTCAGACAGAGCTCAGATTAAGATCAAACTCACAACAGAAGGCTTTCAGTTCATGAGACTTGACTACTTTTGACACCACTGGTATCACTAAACCAATGCAAATTCCATGCACAAAGAAAATTTGCCATATCTAGAACTGATGTGACAGATGTTAATCAACAAAAGGTGGTTTGCAGATATTGTTACTGACATGCTGTCAAGTGACAGGTAGATTATGCAAATGAAAAAAGTGCCCTCATGTGATGGGACAGGTCTTAACTATGGATTCTGGTGTTAGATGCAAGACACTGAACACAGACAGATGGAAGATGACCTACAGAGGAATAAAATGCCAAACCTTTCAGGCTCTGAGCATGGTGGTTTTGAGGGGTAGTTTGGAATGCTTCATGTTCTGGATAAAAAGATAAAAAAAGTGAAAAGGCTTTGGTTATTTTAGGTTATTAAAGGGTTAGAAATATACAACATTATTAAGTTAAAGCTTACTCTGTAAAAAGTATATATCTGAAAGGACTCTGGATAAAAGCTCTCTGCTGTTTCTTTATAAAACAAGCTTTCATTTACTTTAATAAAATGCACAGAGACAGTAAAAAGATCAAGGAGGTGCCACTGGCCTACAGTTTCAGTATGACATGCAAAGATGGCAATGTATGAATGAGTATTCACTAACATTTTGGGACACACTCAAAAAACATTGAGATCTGTCCAAACACCAGGCATTTTGTTGAGCAGACCAGAAAGAGTCAGCAATAATACTAATATTCCGAAAAAGGAAGATTTACATTTATTCTCTATTGGAAAATCCTCTTCCTCCCACCAAAGAAAGTGCATTACATAGAAGTCATGCCATCAAACTTTAATCTCCTCTGTTTCATTCCTGCAGGTCCTCTCATAAGATCTTACACACCTTCATGCTCTCTGTGTTCCTTGAAGGCTTGTAGAACTTCTTGAGTGGGCAAGCAGAAAGAACAGCTATGTCAGCACAAAGACAATCACTGTTTGTAAGGGCTGCTTTCAGGACTAGCACAGAGAATGTTAGTCTTGCACAAGGACACTGGGACTGAACTCTCTCTCACACTGATCTGCCAACACACACCTCTCTGTTTCTGGCTCTCCTACTGCCATTTGATTGCCACACCCAATTATGTTTTAAATAGTATCTACAGACAGAAACTGTTCTCCAAAGAACCAAAATATTCCTATGATCTTTCCTGGAGCCACTGAACTGTCAACACTTGACCAAGGGAGAGAGTTGAAATGTTTACCGTAATTTAGTGGCAGTTTATGCTGTATTGACACTGTCCTGCTATAGAAATCCAAGTACATTAGACAAATGTCTAAATGGCAGATCCAATAGTATGTAAGCTTTTGCTCTCTAGTTCCTTCCTAGTGAGGACCCAGAAATCAACTCTTATGAAAGCACTATACTACAAACAGATTTTCATGATGAGCCATATCAATCCCTGTTAGAAAAAAGATCAGGAAGAGTGAGAAATTTAATTTGCTTAGAACAGCATGCTCTTGTTTAAACAGGCAGAATGTCATTAACAGAAGCCAGTACATGCCAAATGACCAACTGAGCTGTGCTGCAGAGAGTGAAGGATGGTTGTAGTAAAAACATGAATTCCAATTACCCACATTAAAAGATCTGATTACATGTGCCCTAAAATATCTGCATCATTTAACCACAGATAAGTGTAATTAAAATGGTATTAAAGAACTATGTGCAAACAACTAAAGTCATGTCTCCATTTTATTTTGAGGTACATACATCTATATATGTATGTGATGTATTTTAAAACTGCTAAGTATCCAAAGGTAACTTGAGTGAGGGGCTATCATATACATGCTTTTTGCAAGGTTTCTTCTATCTATCAGAGGCTAACAGACTACTAATGAGAATTAATCCCACAGCTCCTCTTTTCTTGGGAAAGACTCCTTAGGACAAGGGCACTCATAAAGTACTTGTCCTCATAAAGCTTTCCATGCTTTTAAAGCCCTTTCTGTACAAGAACAGGATGGGGTCCTAGTTGACAAACATGTACTAGCAGTTTGTATGATACAGAAGTACTATTTATAATCACTCCTTTGAAGACTCTCCAAAAAACAGTTCAAATCCCTTCAGAAAATAAACATGTCATTTGTCATGTGCATCAGAAATGGAATGGGATACTAAGATGTAAGAGCCTATATTGGAAAAAAAATCGCATGCAAACACACTCCTGTTATTTGCTCTTCCCCCCTTTCCCCCCCAAATCATACCTTAGCTTCTGTTGTTGGATAGGCCAGCTGGAGAGCTTCTGACCTAAAAAATCAACACCACCTGTTTTACACAAGGTTTCTTTCATTCATTAAGGAGGTGCATTGTTTTGGGGAGAAGATAATTGTTACTGATGGGATATACTCTGAAGTCTATTCCTACAAGAGCTTTGTTCAGAAAGGCAAGGCAGATCAAAGATGATTTTCTCATCAGAGACCCATAAAGAGCAGTAACTTTCCCCAGCTGTATCATACTTTCTATCCCTAATGGAATGGATTCTTCCCACCTAAACATCTGAGAACCTATCTGCTTGAATAGCCTTAGGGGAGAAAATTGCACTTTTGCCAACAGACAGACAACTTAACAGGCATCTACTATCCACAGCCAAATCAGGAATCCAAGTGGTATGAAAGAGGCCAGCCCTAACAGCTGGCAGAAACCATCCTTTCCTCCTTGTTTTATCAAATCCTTTCCGTTGCTGTGAATGTAAATGTCTGTGAAACGGGGCTCCTTCATACTCATCCCAGTAATGATGAGAAACTCCTAAGCAGGCAAGTAAAAAACCTTAATGCAATTTAAAGGAACATATGTACTTATGATTGTGGGGAATGAGGGAGAAAAGCTGATGGGGCAATGCTCACCAGTGTTTACCTGTGCAATGAACTCAGCAGCTCCTTCAACAGTCCAACAGTGAAACACTGAGAATTGGAGGGCCTGAGGACATGGGATTTCT
>VYZP01047881.1:0-10862 GCA_013400635.1 Hypocryptadius cinnamomeus | reverse complement strand
AAGACAGTTTCAGCAGTCCTGGACTGCAGTCAGTGTGGGAGTCTGTGCTTTTTCCTTCTCACCCTTTATTGGATTATGAGATTCAGCCAAAGTCTTGCAATGGGGTCTCTCAGTTAGCATTGTTCTGAATGTAAAAACCAGTGTTGATAAAGAAAGATACTATTGTGAAGGAGTGGACATGGTTATCCTCATCTCTAAAGCACTTCCAGAAAAGGAAAGGCTGGGGGGGTGTACTGCACATGTGCAGCTCAGAGTCCTATCTGGACAGGAGCAGGAATTTGGAGAAAGTATCACACCCAGCCCAGAAAATTACCCAAACCTGGAAATACCTATTTGAACAGAAACTAAGCATAAGAGACTGTGTGTCTTTCACAGACTGTGACTGGCATTGCAGTATTAGACAGACAACAGCGACTGTAAAATCATAGACTTGTACAGTGTCACTGGTTTCCTACTACAGGGCTTTTCTAGTGTTTTGATGCCTTTATTCTTCTCTCATAGAACTCCTTCATGAAGCAATATAGCCAGCTGCAGATACTTATCCAAGCTGCAAACACAAACCTAGACAGGAATCAGCTTTTCATTTAAATAGCCCTAAATTAATTTGAATCACTGTAAGATTACACACACCTGTGCCCATGGATGCCTTTTTTTGTCTGACCCTGGAACTTTTGCAGAGATTTCTCAATGGCTCAGTGCAGCAGCAGCTCTAGAGGTACTGAAAGATCAGCATGTAAGTCTGTGTTCACCAGAACCCAACTTGTTAGATGTTTTAAGATTAGTTTTCTCATTATCACCACATAGCAAATACTAATGTAATAAACACCCATGGTTTTTTTCAGTGTGCTAAAAAAAAATTTCTGATCAGCAGATTACTGAACACACTTGGAATTTAGTATGAGCTAATTGCAAAGAAAAAAAGAAAGTAGAAAAACTAGGTTTTGTGTGAGGCATGTTTTTGTGGGGTTTTTTCCATTCAAAGACTGTCAGATTCTTTGACATACCTACAGGCTGGAATCTCAGTACAGCTTAATATATACATTACTCATAGATTTACAGTTGTAAATTAACTCAGTAGCATACTTTAAGACAGTTAAAGTTAAATTTATTTTTATCTCTTTCACATAAACACACACATTCAAGCACACAAAAACACACCAGCTCATACGTATGTGAAAATCTATAGTGATCTTTTATTCTATCCCACCCCGAGGTGGGCTGGACTCCCATCATTCACATTTTTATATATTCTGAACATGTTAAAACAAATCTCTCCATGTCAAAAAAGTAAATGCCATGGACTTTATCTTTCCAGATGAGAAAGCTGCTCTGAGGTCTGATTGCAGCTATCTGAAATGAAAACACTGTAGGTGTATCCCACATTAAATGTTCAGCTTGAAGCTAGCAGTTAAGCATGTCACATTATTACATGCATAATAATATGATGAGCTGAAATGACAGAATGCCAGCTTCCCAACAAAAATTAAAGCAACAAACACTGATTTCTTCCAAGGATACCAACTATACCTTTGCACAGGGGCTTTGGGAAATGAAAGCATGTGCTACACAGGCAATAGGTCGTACCAGTGTGAATATATGAGAACCCAGCTGGCTGGAGAATAGACCTGCTTCTCTGGTGTTCTCAAGTGCTACCAGGCAAAGCAAACTGTTTGAAATACCACATCATGGTTAAGGAACACACCAAGTTTTAAATGGTGCAGCAAGTATAAAGAGTAAGTAAGAATGGCAGATTCTGTTTAAAATTATTAGTTTCAGCTCCTTTCACTGAAATAAAATTTAATGTCCTCTTGATTGGGTCTTGATAACTTGCTAATGAACAACCAGGTATGCTTGATGCATTAGAAGATGACCTTTTGGGCAATCTTAGCACCCACTCCATCCATGGAATTTTGGACCTATTCAACACTTATATGTATGACCTCACAGGGTTTATCAAGTTTTAAAAAGACACAATTTAATTAGGTTAATATTTTATTTATGTTACAACTTCCCCCTAGTCATGTCTAACAGAGGTTCTGCTTACAATCTTGCCAAATACCAAAGAACAAATCAACAGAACCTAAATATAATTTTTAAAAAGATGTTATTTGGATAAAATTTGCATTTGAAAGTCTAAATTTGCATTTCTCTCTAACCCCCCAAATATCATCTTATTAAAAATAAAAGTTTCCAAGAGATCTTTTGGAAGCAAAACTTTTCTTATATTTTTAGAATGAATTAAACACTTTTGCTGGTACATATTTTATATAATTTTGCTGCAATACATCCTAATTTTAGTTATCGTAAAACTGCAAAATTTTTTCATCTTGAAGTAGAAATGGGACATAGTATGTAAACAAGCAATCCCACAAAAGAAATACATTCTTACTAAAAGCTGAAAACAACCAAATCTCATAAAAAAGACTAGTCACCAATCAGAGGTCTTTCTACATCACATACATGAGTGTTAATTGGAGCAAAAAATCACCCCAAAAATCCACATAAATCTATTCTAGTACATAGTTTTCATACTTAGTGCTGATTCTCAAGAGTGAATCTCAGGTGTTCCACTCCTGTCACGCTGGCACAGGACTTTATCCTCTGGCTACTGGACGTAATACTTTCAGAAAAGGATTTGCTTTCCAGAAGAAGATAGAGAATATTCCAGGACCATTGAAATCTGAGTGAAAGGAGGTAGTAAAATGCTTTTTCTATTCCTGAGAAACTAACACACATTGGCCTCTTCCATGTTGTCCATCCATCACTTCTGCAAGTAATAAGGTGGATATTGTTATAAAAAAATGCATTATATGACAGTTTTGGCACTTTATTGGTCAAATATAGATGAGAAAATAGTATTTTCTTACAGAAAACAAAGAAAAAGACATTTGATATCTTGTGGTTTTGCAACAACTAAAATACACAGTATTCAAAACTCAGCAAGACCAAGCGGACAGCCCACATGCTTCTTTACTGCGCTCAGAACAGAGCTCTTTGATATGCCAAACTTCTTTGCTCTCTATTGTGGGCCCCTAGGTCACCAGGACCCCATTTTCATCTCACACATTCCTGATTTAAAGCACTGAAAAACTGATATGCCTGGTTTCTGGCAAACTACAGGGAAACACAAGTTCCAACCTCAAGTTTTTCCTTGGAAAACATGATGCCAAAGAGCAGTCTCTGTCAGCAGAAGCACTGCAGCTTTCACTATTTTTTTCCCTGGCACAGAAGTGTTGTCATGTAGCAGAATCCTGTGCTATTCAGAAAGTTATGTGCTAGGGTGCTCACCCTGGCTGTATTTATATCTGTGTTAGGTTGTTCATAGATGTTGCCCCATGAGAGTACCCCAGCCTGGGCACTGTTTGTACACCCTCTGCACAGCCAAGCCACTACAGAGGTGAGCACCGTGCAAAGTGACACCCTGAGGGGGGGCTTACCAGCATAATACCAGATTTTTAGTCCTGGCAATGTTCCTTTACCACTCCTCTTGTGACGCTGCTGTCTCCAACTCTTCCTCCTTTTCTGTTCAAAGGACAATCATGGACAGTCACAATCTCCATGGAAGCTTCTCTGACAAGTACTTTCTAAAACATTTAATGCCCTAGAACAAGACTTGCTTTCCTTCTCCAAGGGGATGTGTTGCTGTGAACACTTTGGTTGTCTCCAGCCCTGCCAGACAGGATATGTCAGAGCACATTTTGTCCAGAATACACTTGAAAGCAACACAGACACCAGTGCAAAACTTCCAGCATTCCCTCCTGCCCTCCTGTACACAGAGGGGATACTCCAGAAGGACTGCCAAGGGAAAAAATGTTTAACTGTTTGGTAAGCTGATTTCAGATCTGCTGCCAGAAGTAATATAATGAGACAAATGGGCACTGCTATTTTATCCTCTCTGGCTCATTTTTAATTTGTGGATTCTCAGATGGGTTGCTAATTTCTGCTCTGGTTTTCAACTTCTAGGAGCTCTCTAGATGCAGCATCAAGCACACCTCAGCAATAGCCTCATTTGTAATGTAATCAAAGCAAGGGTAACTGCAGTCAAGTTCACACATAACAGAAATGCCTGCACCTGTTCTAAATGCAAGTGAAAAAAATAGCTTGGTTGACAAGAAGCTACACATGATCTAGCAATGTGTGTTTGCAGCCCAGAAATCCAACTGTATCCTGGTCTGCATCCCAAGAGTGTGGCAAGCAGGACAAGGGCAGTGATTCTGTCCTTCTACTTTGCTCTGGTGAGACCACACATGCATTTCTGTGTTTTCAGCATAGGAAGGACATGGACCTGTAGAGCAAGTCCAGAGATCAGACAAATCCAGAGATTAGAGGGATGGAGCTCCTCTCCTGTGAGGAAAAAGCTGAGAAAGTTGGGGTTACTCATCCTGGAGAAGCGTAGGCTCTGGGAAAACCTTATACTACTTTCCAGGTTACAAGAGAGCTGGACATGGACTTTTCATGAGAGTGTGTAGTGAGTGGACAATGGGGGATGGCTTTAACTGAAAGAGAGTAGGTTCAGAATAGGTGTAAGGAAGAAATTGAGGATGGTGAGGCAATGGGACAGGTTTTTCAGAAATTTGTGAATGCCCCATCCCTAGGAGTGTTCAAGGCCATCTGGATGGGGCTTTGAGCAACCTGGTCTAGTGGAAGCCATTGGAATGAGATGATCTTTAAGGTCCCTTCCAACTAAAACCATTCCATGATTCTATTAACCTGACTGGGACTGCTATGCAAATCAACAATTCCTGCCTGTCCTCAAGCAAGTCTTTCAAATCAGGGCCACTTCTCATTTCATTCTTTATGTATGTTAAGATATTCTTTATGCATCAGGCTCAGTCTGAGAATTCTTCCTAGACTGTTCTAGCCATCTTCTTTAACTTCTGCAGGTATTTTGCAAGCCATGGTGATCTGCAGGGCTAAAGAGAGGGAAAATTCAACCACTTCTGTCTATGTAAATAAGCCAGGATACATATACTTTACCTTCCTTCTCCTATACCTACTAATTTGCAATGTCTGGATCTTCCATTAAATGTCTCATGATTTCCATATGTTTAATATTATGCACAAATAAGTTTAGTACTTACAAATTAAACTGTCACATGGAAAAGATGAAATTGTGAAAGCAAAGGAAAAAAAACCAAACTCAGAGCTATAAATTGTGATACTGTCTGGTCTCAAAGATAGTGATAAAAAGGCAACTTATTTTTCACTTCCTCAGGATATGAGAAACATTTCTTCCAATTAAGTGTGCAGCATATGTAGCAATCCGAATTATGGAGGTGACCAGGTGATTCCTGCCCTCACTCACTCCAACATAAATCTGGTTTTGTGTCCTGGAAGGGAGTGCTGTGAATTTGTGCTAGAAAAAAACCTAAGAATAGTGTTTGAACCACTGCCATAAGAAGAAGCAAAGAACCAAACAGAATATTATTAAAATGTCAGCGTTCATTTCTGTTCTCAATAGCTATGCACAACAGCCCTGCTCCTTCACAAAAAGGAGCTGGAAGGTCACTGTCATTTCTGGTCTTGAAGACATGTGTCACTCATTTCCAGCCTCTTCTGATATTTGACAGTATGGACCTGCCTGGAGCACAGCAAGAATAAAGGATGACACAGCTCACTGAGCAAAATTTCATTAACAATTTCCCTCCTACTCAAATAAGAGCTCACCCCTGACCCTAACATGTAGAGTTTGCTACAGAAGAGGCACTTGCAAGGGCTTCAGTTAATGCAACCCAGCCTTTGAAAAAGCCAGGCCTCTGTTTTGGAGGAATGCTTGAATTTATAACAATCTTTGATAAAATACTACATAATCTGTAAGAGAAGAAGTGGGCTGCTTCAGCAGAGTAGGTCATGATTTTCATTGTCTAGTCTGATCTCTTTATTGCACCAAGTGAATATAAAAGCGTGGGTTTTCAGTGAAAACCATTGCATCTCTATCAGCTATCTTTGTGTGTCCATACTCGTGTCATAATTAATAGTTCACTCAAAATTTGCAGATTAGATGCTATGTTTCCTTTTGGTAAAACAGGAAACTCCATTAACAGTTTAATTACTAGCTTGTCCGGGATATTCTGTGTTGCACTAAGACCTGACACTTTTACTGTAACCTGACCTCTTCAAATGCTACAGTTGGTACCTGTCTTGACACATGACACAGACTTTTCTTCATGACAAACAATGTTGCTTGGGTCAAGCCATTTATAGATTCATCAAAATTTTGTATTTTAAGAACTATACATGACTGTCTATATAGCCTAATGCTTGATGTATTATCATCACACATGACATGATAATTGATGTTTCATATTCTTACTAAAGACACAGCATGAAGTTTCAGTTGGGTGAAATCATGACACTTGTCCAAACCCATAAATATTTGATTGAAAAAAGTCTCCCAACCTTATTCCTTAATATTTCTACATTTGGAGAAATTTTGGGGTTGAACTCTGTGGATTAAACCAGACTCTAACATTAAATGTCACTGCTTGAAAAGGTAAGGTATTTCATTCCGTCTGCCCAGACACAAACTAAAATGATTTCAAAGCATTGATGTGGCAAAGAATGTTGTAACAGCAGACAGTGCTCTTCTGTACAGTAAAACATCTCCAGAAGACAAAGTCCTGTCACAATAGCTTTAGAGTTTCCACTCTGTAAAAAAAGATTAATTTCTGTGATGGTCAAACCAGTTCTATAGAAGCATTTCATAGACTCATAGAATATCCTGAGTTAGAAGGAACTAATCAGGATTATCAAAGTTTAAGTCCTGGCCCTGCACAGAACTATCCTCAAGAGTCACACCATGTATCTGCATTGTTCAAAAGCTTCTTGAACTCGGTGCTGTGACCACTGCCCTGGGGAGCCAGTTCCAGTGCCCAACCACTCTCTGTGTGAAGAACCTTTTCCTAAAATCCAACTTAAATTTGCCCTGACACAACTTCAGGCCATTCCCTCAGGTCCTGTCACAGGGCACCACAGAGAAGAGATCAGTGCCTGCCCCTCCTCTTGCCCTCACAAGGAAACTGTAACTGCAGTGAGGTCTCTCCCCAGTCTCCTCCAGGCTGAACAGACCAAGTGACCTCATCCATTCCTCATAAAACTTCCCTTCAAGGCCCTTCACCATCTTCACTGCCTTCCTTTGGACATTCTCTAATAGCTCTGCATCCTTCTCATATTGTGGCGCCCAAAACTGTCCCCAGCACTCGAGGTGAGGCTGCCCCAGTGCGGAGCAGAGCAGGACAATCCCCTCCCTTGCCCGGCTGGTGATGCAGTGCCTGATGCACTCCAGGATACCACTGGCCCCCCAGGCTGCCAGGGCACTGCTGACTCATATCCAGCTTTCTGTCAACAAGGAACCTCAGTTCCCCTTCCACAGCACTGGTCTCCAGCCTGTTGTACCCCAGTGAGTGCCAGCTGCAGAACCCGGCACTTGCCTGCGTCAAACTTCGTACAATTGGTGATTGCCCAGTCCTCTGATCTGTCAAAGTCTCTCTGCAAGGCCTCCCTGCCTTTGAGGGAGTCAACAGCTCTCCTCAATTTTGTATCATCTGCAAAATTAGTGCGTCTTTGAGTTCGGCATCCAGGTAATTTACGAAGAGCACAGGGCTGAGGATGGAGCCCTGCGGAACCCCACTACATGTGTTTGTCCAGCTGTATGCTGGACATTTTGTGCAGAAGGATCTTGTCAGAAACAGCATCGAAAGCTTTACTGTAATCTAAAAAAATTGCATCTACTGGCTTCTATTGATCAGACAGGTGGGTTACCTTGTCAGAAAAGGAAATTAGGTTTGACAAGCAAGACTTTCCTCATGAAGCTGTGCTGGCTGTGAGCAATGACTGTTGTCCTTCATATGTTTTTCAGTAACTCACAGGTATTCCTTATGGCAGGAAAGGGTAATATCAACTATTTCTTGAGAGAAAAAGTAAAAGAAACCTTAGTATTACTTTAATTTTTGGTTTAAATTTAAAATACAGTCTAAAGACAGTTGTGGTGTGGGAGTGCAGTCATTTTAAACAAGTACTGTCTTATGTTGTTCTTGGTTGTAATGTTCTTAGTAACTGAGAGGAGAGAGCAGTGACTGATAAATAATCAATATCTGCAGGACCATATAAATAAAGCAGAATATTAAGATGAAAGAACTCAAGAATCAGAAGAGATTTTGATATAATTCCCAAGGAATTAGATATTTCCTTTGTTGACAGAACTTTTTAAAAATTCTATCATCATCTTTCTAACCAATACTTACAGCTATTAAGAACTGCTCCAGCAGCAAGCAATTGAAAGAATCTGAAACAAGGTTCAGTTTCTCTGATTGTTATTTCTAAATATTAGAGATAGAGATATTATTTAATTTTAAATTTCTATTCTTTCTGTAAAGACTATATTAATGTAGACAGTGCATAGGAGTCTTAAAGTATAAGATAAGGTTGTATGGGGGAGATCTGTTCAATGTGGGCGACCTGTCTCCCAAATTCAGTTCTTATACTTCATCTTTTAATTTATTCAGAACGCCTTTGCAATTCACACCCTCTGATCTTCTCTTGTATAAATCACACTGGCCCTTCTTATTCCTTTGGTAACCTCGTACTGGTACGTACCACAAGGTGCCCAGAAATGAGACAATTTAACATTTCAATTCAATACAATTTCATATTTCATCACCTCAACACTCTGCATGGGATTTGCACTTTGGATTCAAACTTAACCCAATGAGTGCAAAAAGCCAACAGCTGCAGGGCCTATATTCCTCTTGCCCTAGTAAATAGGGCTTAGGAAAGCTTTGAATTCCACAGAGACAGATAAAGAATGTAAAGGAACACATTATGAAAAACAGGTCTCTAAAAAGTTACAGAAAAGGTATCAATACAGTTACACCGAGTCTCTTTTCCCTTAAACAATACTTAGAGAGAATATAGAATTCTTCAATTTCCCTCCATTTTTGACTAAAATGGCTACAGTGTTAAATGCAGAAAGGGCACATCTATGGTTTCTTTAACCTAGCCTATCTAAAAAATTAGATCTGCAGCTCTGAATGCGGGTAAAAATCTCAATGATTTCCAAAGAAACTGTAGCTGTGTTGCTCTGGCTGCTGGTCACTCTTAGTTTCTGATTAGAAGGTGATGATCACTTCTCAGTGCCTGTCTACAGCCTCCAGTATAGATTCACTGCTCCATTACAGACTGTAACTTCAATACCCATAGCATTTAGTGAGGCTGGTTAACTATAGAACTGGCCCTTAATTGCATTAGCCAGCAAAAAAAAGAGATCTTTGGAAGAGTGGCTTATAAAGAATTTGGATCCAGAACACTCCTATAGGACTCCATGCCTCCCATATTGTCCTCTTTTTCCCTATTTACTGTATTTTTTAAAGCTTATTGTTTACCTGTGAAGAAAATTCAGTCAGAACCATGAAATACAAGTAATCATCAATGTTTGCCAATAACCAAAGGATAGTAAATAAAGTATTAGCTGCAGAACATCAGTTACTAAACGCCTGGAGAGGGGCCAGTCTGGCTGTAAGTTTGTATTCCTTTTCTCCCCTGCTGTCATTTATGTCAATCTTGAATAGATTCTGTTTTACTATGCAGTGGATTACACCCAGAGCTTATGGGTATGAATATGGGTTGCTTGATTTGCTCTCTCTGATCATGCTCCAGTGGTATTAACACTTGGGGTCAATCTGGATTATCCCATGTTTAAAAGATGGCAATTAAACACTTCAGTTCTTAATTTCTGAGAATTTCTACTTGGTTATATGAGGAGCTAAAAGAATTGCTCATGCACACTTACTTTGCCAATTTCTTGTTGCTGGTGGGCTCGGTAGTGGTAAAGGGAAAAAGAAATAAGACTGTTGCACAAGTATTCTCCCTTGGATCTGAACAAGTTCCAAGGAACTTAAAGGTTGAATGGGTGATTTCACTTTTCAGAGACATTTTCTCCTTCTGTGTTGAGACTCCACAGTCAAAATTAGATAAGATGTAAACCTAAAGCAAAGTCTGGAGTTCAAATTTTACCAGTTTTGTGTTTAGAAAAGAGCCTGGTTTGTCATCACAGGAGGTAAGGGTGACTGCATGTGAAACCGTCTGGGATACCACCAAGTGAGAAGGAACTCGGGACCCACTTCCAAGCTGGAAGAAAAATGCAAAGAAAAGCAGAAGGCTATCTTTAGCATGCCAAGTACATTAGATGAAAAGATGAGATCATCCGAAAGGTAAAGGAGACTTTCGTCTAAAATATATGTCTCTGATGTCATGAAGTAGCTGGTGTGAAAACTTGCTTGATATGTAGTAGCTCAGATATTTTTGCTCACTATTTATTTTTATCCTCAGTATGTTAACTAGGAAGACAGTGTCAGAACTACATAAAATGAAAACACTTTGATTAAGAAAAAATATTATGAAAATGTATAGAAATTATTGTGAGAAACACTTTATTTAAAATATTGCTAAATCCCCTTTCTAAATACACTGGTTTAGAACTCAGGTCCAATCAGGATTGAACACAGCAGCTTCAAGGGCCTTGACCAAATGGGTGGAGGATAAATGAAAGCAAAATGCCTGCTTAGACTCACTGTGTGTGACCTTTCCTAGGACCAGACTATGAATTCTAAGTTTGACCATAGTTTTCTGTGCTTTTTTGAAGGTGGGGATTTTTATCTATAGAAAGAACGTTATGATATAACTAAGTGGAATAGAGCACATATTTTCCCTGTATTAAGAACAACATCAATCGATGATTTTAAGGATTACATTGTTCTTTTCTCAAGTGGAAAAATGTGTGACCAGATAGCAGCTACATGTCAGTACTAATGTTAAATTTAGCCTTCCAAAATCTGTTTCCCAAACTCTCTGACTGTATGCAAAAA
>VYZP01047870.1:42068-66198 GCA_013400635.1 Hypocryptadius cinnamomeus | reverse complement strand
CGCCCGCCGCGGAGGTTAAGTATAGCCGGGACCGGAATGCCGGGCGGGGGAGCCGCGTCCCGCCCGCGGCCTCGCCGGATGCGGAGGGGGCTGCTGGCCGCCCGCGGGGAGCCGACACCCTCCTCGGTGCCGCCGGGGGCTCCGGGGCCGGGGTCCCGTGTGGGGCGGCGCGCTCGGGTCGGTGCGCCCGGGCTGTGAGCGAGCAGAGCCCGCCCCGGCTCCCGGCAGACAGAGCTGTCCAGAGCCAGCCCGGCCCGCGGGCAGGAGCGATGAGCGGGGACCGGTGGAGGCAGGAGAGTAGCCCAGGAGGTTCATTAGAGCTTGTGCTCCGTTGCTGTGAGGAAAGAGGGTGTTTATTTTGAATAACAGATCATAAGAGCAGTCAGGTATATGTTGTTAGTGCTCGAAGCACATATTCTCACTTCTTGAAAATTTTCCCTGTTCGCTAACTCTTGGGGGAAAAAACCTCAACCTATTCATTTCCACGTGTTTAAAAGAAAGCTAAGAACGAAAAAATTTACAACTTCTAGTGTGATATTCATCATGAGAACAGTTTTACTTTGGTTACTAATGGGTAGTCTCACTGCCCTTCGAATCCCATGGAGTAAAACTAACACGCCGCAGTTGAGGCAGGAGCTCAAGCGCTGCTGGAGAAAGCCAGGAATGTGATCGTAATGGCTTTCTTCTCACTAGCAACCGTGAATCTTGAGTGTGTATTAAAGTCTGCTCATATATTACTGCAGCACTTTTTGAAAAGTGCTTTTACGTGAGGTTAATGTTACCTCATTGAATTACCAGTCTTGTGCTCCATGTGTGAATTTGCTAATGAACACTGACTCTTGCCACTGACTTTTATATGTCTCTAAAAGATTATCGAACCATATTAGTTTTGACCTTAGGTGCTGCATCAGTATCTCCCACTTCCTTCTCTCTCATTTTCCATTAATATAAAAAGAAATTAAGACACGCAAAATAGGAATTTTTATGTGGAAATGGAAAAAAAAAGAGATAGGAATAAATTCTTATAATCATTTATGGGTACAATTTAAGAGAAAAATAAATATTTGAGATACAGGTATACTTAACAGAGACACTACACAGGATAAATATTTAACTAGAACAGTATATTTGTCTAGTTGTTGAGGTAGTGCAATATAGGAAAATGTTTCTGGAGTTTTAACAAACTAATGTATAACTACGTGTTAACAACCATTCTAATAAAAAAACCCTGCAGCTTGTCTTTGTTTCTAAACAGATTTAAGGGACTAAAATGGCAGATCAATACTCAGTCTTGCTGGAAGTCCCAACTGGAGATTCTGCCTTTATTACAGAAAGTGTTTTTCATTTCCTGGTGATTTGTAATAATCAGTACGAGGACTTCCCTGAGATCCAAAGTCAAAGCCATTCACAGCTGAATAAATCTATCTACAGAAATTTATGTCCACATAAAACATCCTTTGAGAAAAATACGTTTGCTGTCTTTGATTCTGAGTGTAGTCCAAGATTACTTCTCTCTGCAATGCTTATGCTTTGGTTGTGGAATGAGATGCAGAAAATCCCTTGTTAGGTTAAATGTATTATGACTTCCCAGTCTAAGTCGCATACAGAGCTGTTGCTGCCACATTTGTGCTGCTATCTGGATGTAAACTCACTATCACCTTCCTCTTGTCAAACACTTCACTGTAAAATGGGGCAGCTCCACTGTGAAAGACTACCAGTGATATTCCAGTAATTCTTCATTTCCACAGTGGCTGGAGACAACCTGAAATAAATGCACTCATATTTAAAGTCCATTATAAAATCTGAGTAACACTTGCAGGGGAAAATTTTGGAGCGCTGACAGATCAGATTCATGGGCTTAAAGTAGAAGGGATCAAAGAGGGGAATCATTCCTGCTGTGTGGGGAAGCTTGACTAACTCTATGTGAGTTTGAAATGCTGTCATGAAGTGCTGGAATGGGGCACACCAAGTGACTGCATAGCAGTGGCCGCCGTGCAGAGGAGCTGTTAAGGGGCTGATACTGAAATCCGTGCCATGCGAGGTGAGCGGGGAGCTGTCAGGATCCAGGCGGCTCTCACGATCTTACAGCAGAGTGGATCTGACCAAAGATTACTGTTTCCAGACACCCTGTTTCCAGTGCTAGCCTATACCTTATGCTCAGGGAGGACTACAAGAGGATGAGTTAAATATTGGTCCAAATGTTTATGTAAATATTTCTCTGAATGTTTATGATCTCTCTGAATCTGTCTCTGAGTGTCTCTGCTTTCTGAAAGCCCTTCTGCTTTGTCACTCGGGCCCTTCCTTAGCCAGAGCTCATGTTGCTGTAGAATATACTTGCTATGGCTTTGTGGAGAATGAAAGGACTGAGTAATTGTTCCCAGCAATTTCAGAGAAGACATTAAACTAACATTTTTGTCATTCCTGATTTTTATTTTTACCTCTCAAAATAGCCATCCATAGCTCTCGTTATGCCTATGTTAAAGAATTTTTCTACTTTCTTAGTTTTTTTGGATTGAAACCTGAAGTTTTCAGTCTTCTTGCTAATGTGATGTTTTAATAATGAGGTATAGGTCTGAAAGGCTGAGAGAGTTGGGTTTTTTCAGTCTGGAGAATGGAAGGCTCCAGGGTGACATAATTTATGTTCCTGAAGGAAGTCCACAAGAGAGCTGGAGAGGGACTTTTCAGAAGTATCTACAGTGATAGAATAAGGTATAAAGGGTTTGAACTGAAAGAAGACAGGTTTAGATTAGATATTGGGAAGAAATTCGTTACTCAGAGGGTAGTGAGGCACTTGCAGAGGTTGTCCAAAGAACCCCTGGATGCCCTGTTCGTGGAAGTGTTCAAAGCCAGGTTGGATGGGGCCCTGAGTTACCTTTTGCAGTGGAAGGTGTTCCTGCTTATGGCAGAGGGGGTTGGAACTAGATCTCTGAGGTCCATTCCTACCCAGTCTATCCCATGATTAAGGAAGATACAGTACACTGTTTTGAAAATCCTTATTATATAAAAATGGGTTTATTACATGGAAGGCATTCCTCATGCCTTGGTTTATTTTAGAGAGTCTGGGCAGGTGGTGGGATCAACCCATAGTTTAGATGTTTATTTTTTATCTCAATCTCCATTCTAAATCTCAATATAAGTTTTATGTCCAATTCTACTACAATTAAAGCATACTGTTACTTTTTCTTTCTTTTACATTGGAAGGGTTATTTGTTGCCATCAGTTTCCTGAAGAAACTGTAATAAATTTATCCAACCCCCTCAAATGTACTAGTCAAATATGTCTGCCTCTTGAAGTCAGGAGCATAGAACACCCATACACCCATCTTTCAGCACTTTGATATTTAAGTTAGCTTTTAAAACACTTCTCAAAACTTTGGAAAACATAATTGTAGTGGTACCTTTGTTTGGGCAATCACAAACAGGAGCATTAAAATCGCTAGTCAGTCCTGAAATCAGTGAATTGAGAGGCCATGAAAAATGTAAAACTGATGTGCATAAATTCCAGTCCTTTACTTGACAAACTTGCAACTCAAACAGTGACTTCAGTACCAATCTCATCATGTGGTTTCAAATAACAGTATTTAATAGCCAAGATGCATGAGGATTTAATAGTAAAAATATGTAGTCACTGCTGGAGAAAAGTCTGATAGATGGGTGGTTTTGGGGGGTTCCCTCAATTAAGTCAATCCTCGGAAGGCAGCAATTTATTTTCCATTACTTTCCAAGTAAAGAGATGAGTGTAATGTTTACATATTATTATATACTATTTATGTCTAAAGATATTTTTTTATGATCTAAGAACACCGACAAGTGAAGAATCAAAGTTAAGCTGTGAAGAAAAATACTCTACTAAATTATTTACGATGGATGGATGGATATTTTTAGAATTCTAATTTGAAATGTATCCATTCTCTTTCTTTTATAGGTGGCTGGTATTAGGTATTGCCATGGTGCGGTTTTATATACAGAAAGGAACACATAGAGGCTTATTCAGAAGCGTTCAAAAGACGCTTAAATTTTTCCAGACATTTGCTTTGCTTGAGGTAAATTTTAAACATTAGTTTGCTTTACTGGATGATGCATATCATAGGCAAAACACATTATTATCCTGAATTTAAAATAAAAATATTATATTTGTACTAAAAGTCCTTTTTACTTTGTTATTTAATGAAGTTTTGGGGGTGGGACAAGGTGATTACTTGAAAGAAATAGTTTTTCAGCCTTAAGTCTAATATTTCTTTAAATCAGTGCCTGGGAAACTGCTTTGATTTGAGAGTCTTTAATGCAAAAGGCAAAATCTTGAAGACATTACAGCCAGCAGATCAGTCCTCTAGTGTAGTAGATGTCACCATCTCAGAGATTATAACTTACCCTATATTCTTTATACTGGACTTACTATCCTTCTGTGCCTTTCCTGCTTCTGCTTATTTCAAGACGGGATTCACACACCCCATATAATCCATTTCAACAGGGTCTGTGCAAGATGTGCAAAGTATTCTTTAAGTAATACTTTTGCACACTGTGCACTAGTGGTCTCAGTTCTGGTACATCTGTGGAATGAAGCTTTATTGCTGGGTTTCTGGAGCACTTGCAGTTCTTTCCCAGGCACAACAAAGAATGCCTATCTGCATTTTAACTTTTTTTTTTCTCAATCTGCCTACAACATCTCTAGTTCAAACAACTGTTAAAATCATGTCACCAGCTGCATATAGGCTTTTGTGCTGTTAAACTTTCACTGTAAGTAATTCTATTCAAACCTGCCAAAATAATGAAAAGCACTTCATTTGCTAAACATTACTGACTAGAAAATACACTGTACCTAAAGCTTCACAGCTGTTATTGACAACAGTATAATAATGTTATTAATCTGTAATGAATGCAGAACATTTTAAAATTGCTGTGTGTTTAGCGTTCCTTATGTGATTTCCTCTACGCTGTCCTGTAAAATTCTTCTTTGAGTAAGGTGAAGGAAGAGAAGCTTACTAGTTGAATAAATTGCTTTGTAAGTATCTAAATGTCTAATATTTACAATTAAATTGAAAAACAAATGTCTTTCATGTATTTGCACAGCTCAGATATTGAGACCATCCCAACACTGATTGCCAGAGCTCTGCCATGTATTTCTTTTTAAGACTGTTAGAGGGAGACAAAAACCAGAATTGAGCCTAGGTTTATATTAATATCAAAAGGCCATGTTTATAGGGTAGCTAGTAACATGCTGCACATCAGTAACCTCTGACTTATTTTTATTTACAGGTAATCCACTGTGCAGTTGGTGAGTTCTTTGTTTTAGTTTCTCCTGTAACTAGTTAAAACATGAACTGTGGAGCAGAGATAACATGTTTCTCTTTTTAAGGAATAGTTCGCACATCTGTGCTTGTGACTGGGGTCCAAGTGAGTTCAAGAATCTTCATGGTGTGGTTCATTGCACACAGTATAAAACAGGTATGTGTCTGAGCAAATTATGTTTTGATTGCTTTTAAGGGAGAGCTATTACTACAGTTCTCATTTCACAAGGAAGACCAAGCTAAAAATTAGTTATATTCCTGTAGAGAATGCTTACACATTTGAGTGCAATTTTGGAAATTAGGGTTACAAAATAGAATTTGTGTGATTCTTGCCAGGAGACAGAGTGTGGGTCTAAGCTGTGAATCAGCAGTGTTTTCAGCATCATGCCCTCTGTGGTCTGCCTAAATGAAATCAATGACTACTCCTATTATTTACAAACAAAACCACCCTAGTGTTAACAGTTCCCTTTCAAAAATTTTAATTAGCACTTGCTGAATTAATCTAAATAAAAGGTAAATTTGTGTCTTTAAGTTTGTGTCTTGAATTCACATGGATAAACATGGTTGTGATTTTGCTATTATTTTAGAAACCTCAAAATTTTAATGTTATGGTAATCTTAACATTTGATGGCATCCAGTGTATCACAATGGCACTTAAGGACCTGTGTAAATGAAAATGGCTTATTTGCTTGGCTTTGGGTGGCTGTTGTAAGGCTAGTGATCCATTAGTGGAATGAAGCAAGCAGTTCACAACTAGTAGGTAGGACATTAGGTTCCATTTGTGAGGTGTGCTTTCTATGAAAAGCATGTAAAAAAATTAAGCGATAGGTTTTGTGCTCCTGAATTTCTTCAGAACTTGAAAAGCTGAGCCATTAAACTGTCTCACCAGCAGATGGCATAGGCCTTTCTGCAGATGAACTATCTTAGTGCCTGCCTCAGTTATCAAATCTTCGTTTCATTTCATAAGAGGACTTGTTTTCTACACTGCATCTTTTCCTTTGACATGGAATAAATTAATTCGTCTTTTCGTATGGTTAAGGTTTTGGTTCTTCTTTTTTCTTGTGTTGTTTGTTTTTTCAGTTTGTTTTGGTTTTTTTTTTGTTTTGGTTTAGTTTGGTTTGGGTTGTTTTGTTTTTTTTTCTTGTAAGCTAACTTTTTATATTTTTCTGTAAGGCAAAACGTTTCAAAGATTAATCAGATTCTTATATTGATTATCTACACGTGAGCTGGACTATAGCACTGCATTTTGCCTTTTTTTATTATCTGCAGTTGACTAAATCTTAAGCATATCCAGCAATTTCTTTTATTTCTTCTATCTGCACTACTGTGTCCAAGAAGAAATACATTTGAATGTATGTCTGATTGTATTTCATGCTGCTATTGCTTAGCAGGCATGAATGTTCAGGGTCACGTTAGGTGGTGAGAGGCACCTCAGTGATAATAGCCAGAGCCAGACCTCCCCACTTGACTGCAGATTTGCAAGGCAGCAGATAGGAATTCTCTTCATACTTATTTAAAGCCCTTCTGCTTGGATTTAGCACTGTGACATGAATCCAAGTTTGAGTTATCAGTGTTTGTCTCTAATTGCATGAGGCAAAGAACAGCCTAATTCTGTCTTTACTTCGCATATTTGTTTGGGTCTTTGCACTTCAGTTGCTGCTATTTGTTTGTGATTTTGGTGCTATTTTTATGTCTCCATTTTCTTTGTGATGTTGGTGAGATCCTTCTGCTAAAATTGCACCACCTTTGACTGACATATTGAGGGTGCGATTTTATGAGCACTTATAATTCTTTTTGACTTTTTTCAGAATTGTGGATTTTCAGCATCTTGGAGATATATTAAGCTTTGTCACCATGTTGCATTTTATTTTGAAAAATCATTTCCCTTTTTTATAATTTCAACAAAACTTGTGTTGCTTTATTCTATTTCACAGACGTCCCTGGAGCTTTTCAGCCTTCAGGCATAGAAGTGTATTACAAAATTCCTCCCCTCTTAAAGGAAAGAAAATTACTTGTGTGTAATTCTTCTTCACAGAAGGTAGTTTGTAATACATCCCCAGGTGCCTTCTTTGTATTTGGGGACTTCTGTTTATTTGTTCACTCAGAGTGAAAAAGATCTGGTGTTTTGAAACAGCAGAGATGTGCTACTTACTGATGAGGCAGTTTAATGACTCAGAACTTAAATGTTACATGGAATTGTTGAGTGAGTTTACCCAAAGCTCCTGATCTACCAACTACTCTTCATTTAGTGAGCCATCTGTGCTCCAGCTCCTTAACTATCTTAGAACTCCCTGAAATCTGCCAAACTGGATCTTCTGTGACCAAGTTCCACTTAGTAGGTTATATAAAGCAATTCCTTTTGTCTAAAGTTTCATGGAGATGTGCATTATATATTGAAGAAGAAGCAAGATAAAAAGTAAGAGAAAATCTAGGAAATGGAGTCATGAAATGCAGAATGATTAAAAAATGATTATGAGAAGAACATACCTTCTGTAGCATTTTGTTGTTCTTGTTTTGAGGAGGAAAAACATAAACAAGTAGATAAACCACAAATAGAAGAGAGATAGATAGTCTAGTGGAATGCAGGTAGAGAATAAAGCGGAGGAATAAGCATAATTATAGGGTTTTATATTTTGATATTTGCATAATGGATGAAGATTGCTCAGTTGACAAATGTCTGTATGTTAGTAAACACATATGATAATGAACTGTACATGGTAATGGTTTCAGCATATCACTTTTGTGCCAAAATTTTCTTCCTTTACAAAGTATTAGTTCTGTTCTATATATCTTAAAGAGAAGTCTGTTGCAGTTTGCACAGAAAAGAAGCCTAAGAATGAAGAAAATGTTGGTTCTTTATACTTCTGCAGATCCAGAATGAGGAGAGCGTTATTCTTTTTCTGGTCGTATGGACTGTGACAGAGATTACTCGATATTCCTTCTACACATTCAACCTGCTCAACCATTTGCCATACTTCATTAAATGGGCCAGGTGGAGATGTCATGCACTTGAGTTTCCGTGCATGTTGGTTTCATGCATGCTGAACTAACACACAGGAGAGCAGATGTTTGAGTTTTGGTTATGTGTCAGCAAAGTGCAAGTCAGTTGCTTTCTGTACTTGGGATCGTTGTTGCTTGATCTAATATGTTAAAAATATTTTAGCTGAGGTTTTTGGAGTATGGTTTTTTCCTTTGCTTTCTGTGTCTCACAGTTTGAACTCTGCTTTCACTTACTCTATTTTTTTTTCCACTTGCTCTAATTTTTTTTCTCTATCTTTTTAATTTTATCTCATTTTTTAATTTGCAGTGTGACTCTTTATGATACTCTGAATACAGTGCCCAAAATTAAGCACCTGTCTTTGTGGATGTTAGTTTTTTGAAAATGTGGGAGTTGTTGTCACTCAATCTGTATTATTACTTTATAAGAAGTTCTGCTTTATCAGAGTTTTTGTAAGATTATATCCATGTTGTGAAGTTAAATACTGCCTTAGTTTAGGCCACCAAAAATTGAGTTCCAAATCAAAACTGTCTTGATTTTGAAGCATTCTTAAGGTTGGCCACTAGATCACATACACTACAGAGACTGTGTGTGTTTATCAGGAGACTTAACTAAAATGGTATTCTATGTAGTCATTATTTGAAAAATACATGCAAGGCAGACTTATTATGTTAGAAGAAGAATATCTAACCTACATTCAGTACAGGCGACTCTTATTTAAAAGAGTTTGTTTGTTATTTTCCTTTCTTTTTGTTTTATAGACAATGCAGGTTTGATGCTTCTAATGCACTTCTTTGATATGTCTGATATTTATGTCCATTTTTATAAAACATTTCCTTTTTGCTAGTGCCTAAGTGAGAGACTTGTTTAAGCACTAAATGACAAACTTAGAGATAGTCAGATTGGCTATCATCAGTAGTTTTTTATACAGACTTCAGAAAGAGAAGTGCACTCAGAACAAATTATATTGACAGATAGTAATTTTTGCCATCAGGTCAGTGTGCCTTGAATAACAGAATTTTGTTTCCTTAATATAGACAGTAGGGAAAACCAACATTCTCACTGGAAAGACATATGGTGAAATATTAATATAAACAAAACATTTGAAAATATATTATTTTTTCATAGAGTCTAAAATATCCCTTCAAGATTTATGGATAAACAAACAGCACAACTGGGCATGAATTCAGTACCAAGAGAGATGGAATTTCTGATCTTTAGCTTATAACTGCATAGAGACAAACAATATGTAAGGTATTAGTTCCTTCTTATCTAATCTACATTCTTCTTGGTGCTGCCAGGAAATAGGACAAGAGGCAAAGGGCAGAAACTGATGCACAGGAAGTGCCCCCTGAACATGAGGAAGAACTTCTTCACTGTGCAGGTGACCGAGCACTGGGACAGATTGTCCAGAGAGACAATCCAGTGTTTCCAGTGTTTTTGAATATCTGGAGATATTCAAAACCCATCTGGACACAATGCTGTTCCATGTGCCTTAGGATAACCCTGCTTGAGTGGGGAGGTTGGACCAGATGACTCGTTGTGGTCCCTTCCAACCTGAACTGTTCTGTGATTCCCCTCATCTGTGAGTCTTCTAAGCCCTTCTGCTCCTAGGAGGATTTCATGCTTAGTTGCTGCTGTTTTGGATCTCATTTCTTTTGGTCAGGGAGTGCACATTGCACCTTTCTCTCTGTGTGACAGCTGTCATTGCTGTTCCCTATATGAACTGGAGAATTGTTCCATAGGAGAACCTGCATATCCGTGGTGCACTGTGTGAAAGGACAGCACAAAGCCTATTGATTATAATTTTCATTTTGTCACTGCCTACGTGGCCTTTGGCATTCAAACCACATTTTCTTTCAACTGGATGCTTTGCCTTTTATTTGAACATCATCTCACTTTAAAATGGATCTGATAAGTTTCTGGCACTGTCATTTTCTCTTTTTATTCCAATTTCCATTAGTGGTAAATGTAGTATTCCCTTGTTGTAGTGAGTAAAACAGGCTCCTGATGCTTTTCAACATTGTCATTATCTTTAAACAATTTGTAGTACATACAGTTGACCCAGTGTGTGTGCACTGTGGTGAAAATATGTAGGATCATCAGAGATTCAGTCCTGATCTGAATCCTGTCAGTGACAACAGGAGTAAGAATAGTACATTTTGAAAAAACCATTATTGGAGACTAAAAATTTGAGGGTTGTTCTATTAGAAAGAGATAAAAACATTCTGATACTTCACTGTATTTTAAGCAAAGCACTGAGGAGTGCATTCTCTTGTCAATCTAAGCAACTCTACCGAAAATAACTGAAACTGATGTTCTGTGTCCAGTCAGGATGTGATCCCTGATTCTGGTGCAGGAACTACTTTAATACATTTCTGTGTCACTAATAATAACAAGAGAAAATTTTAAGTTTGTGGAGTGTTTCTCACAAGGTTTTTTTTAAAATTATTTTTCAATGCAGATACAACTTTTTTATCATTTTGTATCCTGCTGGAGTTGCAGGTGAACTGCTAACCATATATGCTGCTTTACCCTACGTGAAGAAAACAGGAATGTTTTCACTGAGACTTCCCAACAAATACAACGTCTCCTTTGACTACTATTACTTCCTTATTGTTGTCATGTTCTCCTATGTGCCATGTAAGTACTGTTTAACTGTAGAAGCACTTTAACATCATAAAAATAAAACTTCAGCGATGCTGTAAACACTGCCTGGATTAAAATTTGCTGAACTTTCTACTGTAAGAGCCTGCTTTCTGTTGTGCCAAGCTTTACTGTGCTTTAATTGGTTAGGCTGAAATTTTCTGTCCTGTTATCTGCTTAGGAACATAATCTGTCTTAAAAATTTCAATGAAAATGCTAAAATTATTTCTCAGGCTTGGACGAAGTAAGAAAAGTTTTTGCTTACACACAGAAATGTCTCTATCTGTGTCGCTGAGACTTTCTAGTGCCTCTCCCACTTTGAAGTAATGACTTTAAAATTGTCCTGCAAGTTGTGCCAGAGATTTGCTGTGGCTTTTTACTACTAATAACCATTTACCTTGGAAAAACCATCATTCAAGCGTGCTCAGGAAAAACTTGAAGCAGTATTCTCTAAGATTTCATTTTCACAGAAATCAACCCCTCCCAAACCTCTCTGAACATCTGCAGTCCCTGGTTTAATCATTGTACTTATGCATGCCAGAAGCCATGTAGGTAACAGTGGAGAGAGTATCTATCTTTCACTCCCAGTGTTATTTCCACTGCTACCTAAGCAGTGAAGACGAGGAGAAAGCAACCTGATATACCAGATATTCCACCATGAATAGGGCTAGACCAAACTAGGCAAATGTAATATTTTAGATGATATTAATAATAGAATATATAATACTTTAAAATAATCTGTACTTTGAGGTACCAGATTAGAGAGAGAAATTGAAAAGCAGGAAAACTGAAGTTAAAGGGTCTGTGATCTGCATTCATGAAAGGTATTCATTTGAGAAGGCAACATTCGGTATGGACTTTTACAATATGAACACACACTTAAATTTTTTGTCCCAAGAAGTCATGAAGGCCAACAAGAGAGATTTATGTCAACAAAAGTATTCTAAGGTGTGATAACTTACTAACAGTTTTACATCTGTTTATGTAACAACACTTCAGGAATAAATCCAGTTTTCTAGCCATTAAATATAAGGATCAACTCTGTCAGTAGGACAGTAATATAATAGATGACAGAGGGACAGCAAAGAGGGGTCTCCTTACTTCAGACTTGAACAAATAGGGTAAATTTGTATCCTCCTCCAAGTCTTCAAAAATACTTAGGACAGATTTGAAGTCTTCGAGCACAACCAGAATGTGGTTGAATCCTGTTTCTACAAGGAAACTGTCAGAGTGAAGTTCCTTGAACACAGGGTATTTATTCAGGGATAAATGAGCTTTGAGTAATTATTGTTTTTTAAATCACTGCAATGTTCATGACTTGTTATTATTCACCTTAATCAACTCAACCACTGTGTGCCACAATTTTTACTCAGTTCATCATTCTATAAAATAGTGGTTTTCCATTATGGGATCTGTTGAATTTTTCCATCTAATTTGCTTTCTTTTATGCTTTGATCAAGTATTTCCACAACTCTACTTCCACATGCTGCGGCAGAGAAGAAGGGTGCTTCATGGAGAAGTGATTGTGGAAAAGGACGATTGAATCAAGCTGTGTAACCATGGTGCTTTTAGTGGAAAGGAAAAGAAGAGAGGGTAAAGATCCAAAACTTCCTCTGATTTTTCTGAGTCCAAGTTTTAAAACATGGAACAAGAATAAACAACTGTGCCTGTGCCTGTGGACTGTATTATTTTTGCAGTTAATATATCTTGAGACCTACCTTTTCATCCTCAGATTCACTTTGGTTTTTAATTGTTCATTTCTTCAAACAAATATTTTCTTATTTTCAACAGGTTGAGGAGTAGCTTTGAGAATTAGAATAGTTGGCTACTGTACCTTCTGTTCTGCAGGTTCTGTTATGAGCTGTAGTCATTATCAAGAACAGGAGAGTTGAGACGTACTGAAAGCGAGTCTTCCGGAAATCAGAGTGTAAATTAGGTAATGATGTTTTTCATAGACTAGGTGAATTGAATGGTATTTAATCTTTATATTAAGTAATACCTTTCCAATTATAAGTACTGTAGCACATTGTTTAACATTTTTTGAATTACAGTATCACATGCAGAATTCCAGAAGGACTTTTGAAAAGAGTTGAATTCTTGATTGTCAGTGCAAATTTAGACCTCCCTGTATTTTCATTTGTAATTTTAAAGATACTTAGGGTAATAGATATAATATTAACTGGTTAAAATTTGTGCTGAGGAGAAGACAGGATTGCCTACCTTTCTCTAATCATTGGCTGGAATGGAACTCCTTTGCAGTGCAAAGTTGATTGTCAGCGTGTTTTCTATTTTACATTTAGATTATGTATGCAGAAAAATCAGTAAATTATGTATGCAGAAAATCTGTAGCTATGGTGAGATATTTGACTTCTTTTCAATACCTCAGTGGGATAAAATATATTTATCATTTTAAAATATAAATTGTGCTTTGATTCATCTCATTGGGCAATTTTAATTGCTCCCTCCCCATTAATTGTTTATACTGTGTTGACCTAATTCTATTTCATGTCTTCAGTAATCTGCAGGAAGTATCTACAGTATATTGATAGAAGTGGCAGATGATATTATACTATATGATACTTGAGTGAAAGAGGTCCAACAAATTAGAAGATTTTGATCTACCAGCCTAGCAGATTCAGAGAAAAGGTGATGCATTTGAAGAAACTTGGATACTTAGTGAGAGAGAGAAGATCGAAATGTAGTAATGTGGTACGAAGCCTTGAAAATGTAGGCAGCAAACCTGACTTGTTTCTGGTTTCACTGATGTTAAAAGAAGTGTATACATATGTGGAAGAGCTGCATCAGGCAGCTGTAAATCAGAATACTTGTGGTTGCTGAGGTAATTTCTGGAGTACAGTCTTATATTTTGGCTACCTCAGGGATGAGGAATTGAATAATCTTCTGAAAGCTCAGAGAACAATAACAAAACCAGTTGAAGTGAGAAAGAAGTCGGAAAGATTGAGTTGCTAATATGTGTAATTCTTTGTTCTATGATAAATACATGGAAGAGCTTTTCTAAGTATGGAGGTGTAGCTATGATGAATTTGGAGCAAGTTAAAGAGCCAATGAATATCAGAAGAAAGGTCCTACTGATTAGATCAATTATGGAATTACACAGTAATGCTTATCAATGCATGCAGTGTCTTGGAAGGGTTTCAGTTAAAGTTGGCAAGAGATTGAACTACATATTTGAATAGGCAGTTTCCATTTTTAGCTTCAATGATACTCTGGTAATACAGCTTTTTTGAGATTTGTAGATATGCGAGAATAAGGTGTATCAAGTAATTTAATAAAAAAGCAAGGATTTGCTATATCCCTAATTTTTAAATTCCATGTTGTGCCTCAGATTTGTGATATTTATGTATGTCTTCATTACACGTAAATGAGTTTCCTTTTATGTGACAGGTGCATAGTGGACTTAAGACAGAACAGTTGTATTACTTTAATTTTTAAAAGGCGTAATCTTTATATTCCTTAAATTACACACAAGGTGCTCTAATTTAAGTACAACTTCTGTTTTATATGCAGCTAAAATTATTAAAAATTTAAAATATAAATTACATTTACAACACTGAATCACAAAATAGTTGTGTTACATGTGTCCAACATTCTTTCAGTACTGTTTTATAAACTATGAGGAACATATGGACAGTTTTGGGAAATATATCTCCATTAGCAAACAGAATAGTGTGACGAAATATGAAAAACTAAGATTAGATTAAGTTCTGTGTCTCTTTTTACTGTCAGGGCAGCTCACTGAAGACCATAGCTATCAATTCATTGAAAATCCATTGGATACCTAAGGATGTGATTTTGAAATCCTTGATCAGATGAGTGTATCCTGTAGATAGTATTCTTTCTAAAAGGAATACCTGCACTATAAAAGTGTACTATATTTGTTTTCATTGTGGCCTAAGGATATTATGATATGTTAATCAAGGACCTATTTTTGTATCCTTTTGTACATATGAAATGAAAAAGAAACAAACAACACTGTTTGCTACAATCTTGGGTTGCACTTCCATAAAGCAACAATGTACAAGGTAATGCTACAATTTAAAACTGGATTTGCAGCTACAAAACAGTCTTGCTAAATAATGAATTAATAAAAGTAAAGCTAAAAATTACTCACAGTATCACATTCAATGTTTCATTGACCAGAGAGATTGCCATGTAGATTAGTTTACATGACATGTACCTAAAAAAAGTAAGAAACAAGTTCTTTTCTTCCTCCTGTTTTTTGACTGAAACCTTTCATGAAGCCTCTTTTTCACAGGATCAGTAAGGTTGGAAAAGACCTCCAAGGTCACCAAGTCCCAACATTTGACTGAACACCACCACATCAACTGGACTATAGCACTAAGTGCCATGTCCAGCTGCTTCTTGAATGCTTCCGGGGGTGGTGACCCCACCACCTCCCTGGGGAGCCAGTTCCAATGCCTGAGCAGCCTTTCCATGGAGAAATTCTTTCTGATGTCCAACTTGAACCTCCCCTGACACAGCTTGAGGCCTTTTCCTCTTGTCTGGTTGCTGGTTGCTATTCTGTCAACATATCTTCTGAAACATAGTGAGAATTGCAGGTAAAATCTTCTTGCTATTGACTTCAGATGAGCTAGGATTTTATCCTAGGTAGCTATATTTAAATTTCAATATATCATCTTGAGACATTTAATTAACCTGTCAAATGGACATTAAAACTTAAGTATGATTTTCATGTGGTGCTCTCTTTCCAACTTCTTTTTTACATCTGTCTTTTTGTCTTCCTCTCTGAAATATTACTAGTTTTTGAAAGCATTTAAGTCCTCCTGCTTACATAAGATTAGGAATATATTCAAACATCAGCATCTCTAATGTTTTCATGTAGTCTTTAACAAATTGTCCTTATAAAGGTATTTTCTTACTTGTTCTATATAGGCCTTCTGAAATTAATTCATATAGAGCATGGCTTTATGAAACTTTTTGAATAGCAATATATAGAAATAGGGAGATTCCTTTTAATCAGGTGGCTTTTCCTACTATTGGTATTAATAGAAACCACCTTTTGTATAAACTCTACCTGAAAGCGGCTGGATTTCTTGAGGTTCTCCCCAGCACTCACATACTGTGAAAAGCTGTTTTGGGACAGATTGGGTTGTTTCACAGCTCAGCCCAGAATGTTTGGAGGTCAGATTCTGGCTTCAGGGCATGGGCAGCAGCAAGGAATATGGTGCTGAGGTATTGCATCTTCTGCATTATCTGGCAAGGGTCACTGAGGCCATGGTGAGCAGTAGTTGATAGATGTGATTTCTCCCACCCTGCAGGATGGGAGATGAGAGGAAGCTCAGTGTGCTGTCATTACTGTCTGCTGAGGGAGCTCAGGGGATCAGCCAGGAGGATCTCTGTGCACAAAGGGTGTGTTACAGAGAGGGCTTTCCCACTCCACTCAGCTATGGTTTGCTGGCTATTAGCCTACATGTCTTGAGAGGTACAGGTCTGCCAGGGCGGGCATGGCACACCAATCTCAACAGTGCAGTTCAACATAAACTGCCTTAGAGAAATGGTGCAGGGTGCTGTTTCTCATTCCCACTGAACATAACATTTAGCCAGGTTCATGTTCATGGATAGATTGCAAGTCTAGTTAACAGAGAGATGCATGGAGACCTTTTCTGTGACCAGATGGAAATGTACATTTTAAATCTAGGTCTAGCTACTGATTGTGGTACTCTCGGTCTTCACAGTAGCTTACTTCAGTGGATATTAGGATATGTGTATGGTTACTAAATAAACCAGAATGAAACCAATTCGCAATCGTTACAATAATTTATAATTTCAGATTAGTTTAAATAGTGTTAACAGTTTTTGAATCGAGCTCTTGCTTAATCTGCCTTAGAAACAAAAAAAAGAAAGGAAAGTTAATAGAAATAAATGTTCTGCACTAGGCAGTAGGGCCTCATAAATCAAAATTTTCAGGCAGGCAAACTGGCTGCATTTCATACAGGATTTTTTAAGCTGGGTTTTTTGAACAAAAAAGGTGAAAGCTTTTCTGAAAATCAAAGTTTATTTCATAATGTATATTTTAAAACATGCTGAGACTTACCATATTATTTATTGCCAGTTTACAATTTAAATTCATGCTGAACCTGCAGTTTTTATAGATGATTAACTGTAGCCCATTAAAATGTTTCATTCTGTGTTTGTTACAATGGCTGTTTAAAGAACAAACTCCCCGTTCTTCTGCAGAGCTCTGTGTTTTCTTGCTCAAGTGAGTTTCAGTATTGTTACTGCCTGTCATGCTTTGCCAGGCTGCTGAAGTGGCTGGTTCCAGTTTGCCAAGGGCAGCTCCCTGAGCTTGCTTCCAGGAGGGCACAGCTCCACAGTGGGTGGCACTCTCGGCTCGGTGTCGGGCACCGCTGTGCCCCCGGTGCCATTCTGGGGTCTCGAGCGCCTTCAGGACTGCCAGCTCTGCAGATGTCCCCAGCTGATCCATCCCTATGACTTCCCAGATGGAGAGAACTCTTAGATCACAAAAGCAAATCTGACAGGTGAACTGAGAGCTGTCCTGAGAGAACTGTGGAGAACTGAATGTTGGGTGACTCCAGCCCTGTTGAGGAAGTTGCTGTCTGTTTCATGCCTGCAGCTGGTAGTGGCTGGTGATGTACAGTACCTTCTGTGTCATGTTGTACCACCTGAAACATGTTGTCCTTTTATTCATACTCTCCTGCCTCTCTTTTGGGTCTTGAATGTATTTGAATGTCCTTTCAGTTTATGGCTTTGTAAAAGTGTAAGTGCAGAAAAATTTATCTAAGTGTATAGAATGTTTATGTATAGAATTGTAGTTGAAGTTTCTTAATAATGTAAATGCACTGCAACTGCTTATTATTGTTATTTCTTCTAAAATGCGTTATTGTTAGAAGTTTACACGGACAGGAAAGCAACACAATATGATATTTCTAATAACTTATTTATTTGCAAAAAGTATAATATTTTTTGATCTATAGATTCAGATATTTATTTTAGTGACTGTTAATACTGTAGCACTGTAGAAATTAATAATCAATTAAAAGACGTATTTTAAACTTTGTTCTAGTTGATTTTTTAAATGTTTTTTTTAGCATGTAGAAGTCAGTTCATGTAAGCATTCGGCTTATTACACCAGACTGGTACTGTTTACAAATACTATACTTTTTTATTTAGGATTATTTCACAAATTAATCTTGAGGTCCCTTGTAACAAATTAGTCTTGAGGTCCCCTATTTACTCTTACCCAAACAGTCTTTTCATGTTTCTTAAAATATATTCCATAAAAACCAGGTAGGTTTGAGTAGTAATAATATTGGTTTATCAAAGAGCAGAAAACACAGGGCATTCAAGAGAATGCCAATATGTATGAAAAGAAATGCATTACAGTGATCCTGAAATAGATGTTCCAGTAGCAGATGTTTCAGTGTTTTGGAACAGGACTTTTTTGTGGTATTAACCTTTGAGAGGGGTGGAGGCAGAGAACATCCTCTGTCTGTCCTTTGCCATGTGACTAACAATGACACTGCAGCTTTGAGGATTTTGTTGCCATGACAGTGTGAGAAAGCAGTTTGTGAGCATTCACACCTACTTCTTTTGAATTAGGAACCAAGTAGTTGTAACCCCAAGGAGCTTAAGTGCATAAAAAGCTTAAATCCTGTTAGACAGATGTATTATAATGGAGATGTAGATCTCCTAATCTGGAAGTCACAGAAAAGGTCTTCTGATCTAAATTTACAGGACAGGACAGGATTTACGTGTCCTGGCCCTCTACCAAGGTTAACCCATTCAGATTTCTATAGAAGCTAGTGGAAGAATATCCACTGATCTCAACAGGAGTGTGATGGGACAAAGATATTCGTGTATTCTGTTCTGTGTAATTCTGGATTTACCAGGGAAAGAGTGAGCTGTAGCCTTCTTGTTAGTACTGTCTGGGAGAGAGTCTGTGCTTGTTGTGCATTACCTGTTTCTGGTGGCACACTTCCTCCCAGCTCTGCAGGGTGCCCAGCACTGCTCCCTGCAGAACGCTCCAGAACACCTGGAAATCTCAGTAGTACACCACTATTGCATCACACTGATTTGAATTCAGCAGAGTTGTAGAAACTCCCTTCACGTATCTACATAAGTGTCTTTAATTTCTGAAATTAATCTAGGCCCCCAGTGAGACATCCCATTAAAAATAGGCAGGGGAGATCATCCCTCACGGCTGCTTGGACATTCCTAGCTTGAAATGCTGCCATCACTGAACTTTGATTTTCATGTATAATCTCTTGGTGGTTTGTGCTCATACCACTTTTATAAGATGGCACTTTGCCTGCCTTTAAGTGGCTGTTCCAGATTTGGTAGAACAAATTGCAAAAGACAAGCAAGAAAAGACTCAAATTGGTGTCCTGCTCCACACACCAAGCACCCTCCTGTGCTCGGAAGAGAATCCCAAATCCTCAGTGTGTAGCAACATTTGCATGCCTTTTAATGTATCATGTATAAAGCTCAATAATATAATATAGACCTTCAAATCATGAAGAAAGGAAACAGATTTTGTTACCAAAGACATTACATTACAAGTGAATTACATTTTATTCTCTAAATTAAGTCTGGGAAGACCATTAAGATTGAGACTCATTCAGTGACAAAACAGAGACAGTATTGGGGATCTTGCAGCCAACACTTGCTGCCAATTGAAAGCAAGTATTTAACATTACTTCTGTTTTCGTTCAAAGTGAGGTGATATTACTGAGAATAAAAAAATTGAATTCTTGCCAGAAGGAGTTTTTTTACAGTGATCATCTCTGACCAGGGCTCAATTAATTTAACTTTCCAATCTCTATATTATATCCAGCCAACTCTTAATGAAAGAGTTCTGTCTCTAGAAAAAAAAAAAAAGACTTGAAAACACTTCTGCTAAAGGTTCTTAAATAGAAAATGTACTTTAGACTTCATGAGATACAAACATTCTTGAACATTTTCATATGCTTGAGAAATGTTTCTTTAAATAATTTGAAGATTTATTTCTTATTTATTTATTTATTTAGTTCTCTGTTCTCACTACAATAATAGAATGCTTGAATAGGTGTTGGAACAATGGTGTAGGACAAAAGGTGTAGAGAACAATGCCCATATACTGAATATGCTGGTATTGGATCTTTAAAAAGATGATCATAACTCAAGATTACAGAAAGAAAGCAGAGGCACAAACTAAGCCTGCTTAAATGGAAAGAGTAGCTGAAATACCATGCCTGGCTGTTCAGCTCCATTTGATCCATAGGCAGTATCCACTGCTGTCTATTACAAATGTCACTGTGTTCATACTTGCTAGAGAAGTTTTTTGACTTTTTAAAATCAATAGACATAAGTATTTACTGGTGGTAGAAATGTGTCACTCTTATGTGCAAGTTGAGTCAGAAAAAATTAAAAAGAGGGCATGGTATTTCCATTTCTCAACACTTTTAAATTGAAAGATTGTCTTAAGAGCCATATTAGGCAGTGTTGCCATCATATTTTTATTTTGTCATAAACCCAAATATAAGCTACTTTTTAGAGTGTTCTCCTACAATTTCTTTGCTTTGTAAAAATAAGTCTGTGGTCTTGATGATTTTCTCAGTTGTCTCAGGGTCCTGTTATTTTACAGGTCAGCAGTAGTCCCAGCTGGAAGAACGCTTCATTGTGATATTCCTAAATTGGTGCAATGGCTTCAGTCTTTAGGAATAACTTTATCCTCCCAAAAACTGCAGGATGAAGATAAAATATTCTATACTAATATCTTTTATGAATGTTCTTGCCTCCTAAAAATGTCTGTTATGTGCGAATGGGTCTGTGTGGTTTGTTTGTTTACTTTTTGGTTTTTTGTTTCCCCCTGTATAGTTACTCAAAAACTAATTACGCCTTTGCCTAATGAATATGAAGTCAGTGGACTGTGGTGGTTTCAGATAGGAGAGTTCCTTGAGTTTATGCCAAGTCTGTAGTAAACTTCCTCGATCATTATCTTCAACTCTTAGCTGCAAATATTTGTGGGAAAGATACAAAGGCTTCAGCTTCTGAAGTGAGCATTATACTTCAGAATATCCTTCTGAAGGCATTCAATGTTTAAACATGGTTCTCTTTTGTTCTGCTTCCTTCTGATCTGTGCAAGATGTTGACAGAGAGGGAAAATCGTGATGTCTCCTGTAAATAATGTCAGGTTGTTGTTCACTTTTCACTCCCCTGGCTCATTTGAAAACTTGCTACAATCCTTGAGCTGTTAGACAGCACTAAATTGGAGGTAACTCAATCACCTTCCTCTGGTCTGTGAAGCATTCAGGGTTAGACTATGCAGAAGGCAGAAAGCCAGCAGAGAGCAATGGAACCAACACTGTGTGCTGGGTGAAGATTGAGTGGCTTTAGCCATGTGCCATGTGTAGTATGTAGGATGTATGTTTAGGGAACTGAAAAGGAGACTGTGTTTCTGAGTCACTAACTCCTGGAAGGCTGCTGTGCTTGTGACTGGAACAAACTTGCTGTTTAGCCTTTGGTATTGAGAAGACACATGAGACGTGCTTCACTGATGAGAGGTACCATTTATATATCTGCTCTTGGTTTTCAGTTCTGGGCACACTATGTGCCTGCTATTTGCATGGTTCTTACATGTTAAAAGAATTAACACCTTCTGCCAGTGTTTTAATGTAGTTTAATTCTGAGATGTCAAGAACTTTTTGGAAGAAATAACACCTTGGACTGATCTGATTCCATCTTCAGAGCACAAATGTTTCAAGGAGCAGAAGTAAATCTATTTAGGGTTTTGGGTGCCCTCCATAAATAGTTCTGGCAGCTCATTCAGTCCAGTCTCCCATCTTTCTGATGTCATCTTCTCCAGCATAATCTGTATCTTCTAATTCTTTCTGCACTATGAAATCTCATTACACAAAATAAAATATGCATGAAAGAGAAATAAGAGGTATGTAGGTGAGCCAGCATATTGAAAATCTGGGACCTCTCCTTCCTTACTGCAGTCTTTTGTCACAACTGTGGAAGGAATATCAGACCAACAGTTTTGAGGAACAACAAAACTGTTGGTTGCCAACAATGTTCTGAGAGTTTCCTGACTGAAACTGTTTGAGGGGAGTCTGCTCAGGGGTGTGTTTCTTGTAAGTGCTTGCTGAGAATTTCAGTCACAAGCCCTTTTCCCAAGGCAGTTTTTTTGCTTTAAGATGATTGAGTGTACTCCAGAGGTGATGGTTAAACCTTCAAGGTGTCTAGTGCTAGTGCTAAAATTTCTGCCTTTCAAAGGCTTTGACCTTTCTGTGATTCAGTTATACTCCCATTACAGGCCCATAGCATCTCTCCAGTGATGATCTTTCTTCATTGTGTATTTCTTGTTTCCCTGAGACTGATGTATCTAAAAATATTCACAGCCCAAGTAGAACTACCTAGTATTTCCTCTGGTTAAGAAGGTTATTACCCTGTATTTGGTGATTGTAAGCATGGAGGTTTTTTGATCAAGGCATGCTTAGTTTCAAAGCTGTGAGACATACAACAAATCTTAAATCGGAGGAAGGGGTTAAATTACTTCATTATTTACTAGAACCTCTGAAACTGTAACAGGTGCATATTGGAAGAGATAATGAAACATGTTTAAAGTCAGCTGCAGACAAGCTATTATTTCACTATGTCTCTCTGAGAAACCACAGGTAGAGAATTACTCGTCTCATGATGATGGCCACTGCCCCAAGCATTAACCAGTGTCATCCTACAGCTCCACTTTGTGAGAAGCTGAGAAATAATTACCATGGAACTACCCTGAGCTCTAAATAGCTGTTATTCTTTAGGTACACTGCTAACCAAGAAGTTTCATCTGCAAATAATACCTCTTGAGAATGTGCACAGGCAGGAGGTGATAATTTACAAAAGCCCTTAAGAGATTGCAATTTGAAATGTCACAGCTGGGTAGGTTTGCAGCTCACAGTAGGTTTGGAGATACAGATCCTGGGGCCAGATCCTTTGCTGCCATGCCTCAGTGGAATCGTGCTGCCTTACACAATTTTGAAGACTTGACTTTTAAAAGAGCTTTCTAAGAATAGTTTAAAATTTGAATAGGTAGTATGTGTGAAATTGTGATGTTTTTCTTTTTAATTTAGAAGAATTTTAATTTATTTAACAAGTTTCTCTAATAAAACTGGAAACAGTGAGGGATTTTCTTCTGAAGCTGTTTTAGAATAAACATTTCTCTGAATATTCTAATAATGTGAAAATGCATTTTTGACAGAAAATTGCAATATTTTCCTAGGAAATTCTTGGCTAGCACAACCTCCAAGTCCTGAAACTGGGGATGGGGTTATAGGGAGGAGAGTGAAAGGTGAATGAAAAGCCACATTGCCTCCCCAGCTGGGAGCAGCCAGTGGAGGCTCCCACACGGACACAGCCGGGGAAGCAATTGAGAGAGTGGTCACAGGGAGCAAGGGACATTTGTAACAGTGGTCATAACATCTAGACAAAAGACTTCCCGAGTCTTCTGCCCACCAAACAAAACAAGGCAATGCTGCTGGGGTGAAGGATTAATTAATCCCCAATTTGAGAAGAATACAGTCTCATTCAATGAAATTTCACTGTACTAATTTTACCTCAATCTGTCACTGACCAACTATCTTTTGTTCTGAATTGTTTCCCTCCTATAAAAAACAATGTGATGGAAACTTCTTTTATCTTTTCACGGATTTGTTATCTTTCCTGGTGTTTTTGACTTGGTATTTGGAGAACAGTGTCAGGAACTTGAACGGGGAGCCACCCAATTCCTTCCTGTGTTTTTACTGCAAATCTCCAAAGGAGTGTTTGGCTTGTTCTGTGCATCAGGAGATTAACCCTGATTCACCTTAGGGTAAATTCTCAGTACCTCAGGGTACTGAGAAAATTTTCTAGGGTCTATCTGACCCTGAAGCCTTTTGGTATCCCTGAAGTAGAGTTTCATCGGAATTCAGCTATTTGAGTTTCACCTCTGCCAAGGATTTGGCTTCAGACTCTGGTAGCTTCCAACACCTTCTGATCAGGGGTGGAACTTCGAAAGGAACGAACCACTGCCATGAATGTGACTCTTGCAGTGGTTTGTGCTTTCAGTCTGGAGTGTAGATGGAGTTAAAATAATCCCTGTTCTAACAGGTCACCTATGTAATTTTTACCACTATGCCCTCTGGTAAAGATGATTGACTGAAAGAACCATATTTTGTTCTCAGAAG
>VYZP01047870.1:12418-42043 GCA_013400635.1 Hypocryptadius cinnamomeus | reverse complement strand
TCAGAAGATTAGAAAGAGGCTTGATGTTGTGACAGACAAGAAACTTCCTAAGAAAATGAAGGATGAAGTGACAACAAGAACGGTTTAGAAAGTAGGAACATGGGATTTAACAACAGTGTACAGTAAAAACAAGCTAGTTCCAAAGCATAAACACTGATCTTGCATGCCTGAGATAAAGAGAAGGTTTCCATGTTTCTCCGATTTTTTTCCAGACACTTAAAGTGGACAAGATGGTCATTTAGTGGGAATTCATGTGGTACCAAGAAAGTGAAGTTGATGGTTTACAGCAAATTATATATGGCCCTTTGTGTCTATAACCCACATCATGTGTATTTCCCTTTTCTCTACCACTTTAAGTTTTCTAAATTGTATCTCTCTAGATCATTCTTTGGAAAGCTGAAAGAAATCAGTGACTCCCTCATTTCATTGTACTTGGCCTTACTTGGTTTAAGGCTATAGCAAATACAATTTTTCCTCTCTGTTATATGTGAGTCCCTTCTGATACTGAGAACATTGTATTGTCTTCACAAAGGATTGATGCTGTTTATTGGACATAAAACTAAAGGGAACGCTAAAAACAATTATAATAATACAGTATCTGCAGACAAATGGCTTTTCTGACACAAAACAACAAAATGAGTTATTGCTCGAAGTGTCAATTAATGCTTTTAAGATGCTTTAATTGTACAGTATCTATTTCAGACTCATGAAATGTAGAGGTAATTTGGGCTAAAAGAAGATATGATTCACAGTCGATATGTAACTGTGACTTGACAAGCGGCTTAATAGCTGCCTGAGGCAGATCAGAATGTGTGATAATGAGAACCTAGCAGAAAAACACATCATGGAACTGAACTGCAGAGTTTCCCTGGGTACACGGTGTCAGAGCTGGTCACGCTCCCTCTACAAGGCAAAATGGCAGAAGCGGTCAGTAACTGCTGCAACCTTGAAGTTAGTTACAAAGTACTCATTTTTCAAGTAAATACATGTATTCATTCATAGCCATATTAATAATATATAAATGTACACCCATTCTTATAGAAAACCTTTTTCTTTTTGAATGCAGTTTGGTGAAATGCATTTTAGCATGACAGAGAAGTGGGATCATGATAAAGCCTTCAATTTACTGTGGTCCGTTATCTATTCATGTCCCTTGCCAAGTCCTTTCCGGGAAGCTGTAAAAAGAAAATTATTTGCTGGCTTAGGTTTGGACTTAACTCTGTTCCCTTCACTGCTACTGTACTCTTCTCTGCAGGGGATCATTTTACATTTTCTTAATTGCAGAGAGAGATCGTGGTGTTGGCAGTGGTTGTACTGAGAAATGGATTTTAATGAAGTGCAGTTCACTTACTGCACTGGAACTTTAGCACCTGCAAGCTGAATGATAGCATCCTGTCAAGTTGATGCTGATGACATTGTCACCAAGAGGACAGATTTATTTGCACCCATGCATTTTATAGCAAGATTGGGCTTTAAAAATGTTTTTTCATGTTGCTTTATGACTACCCGTATTTTTCTGTTTGAGACTAGTGCTACTTGGAAGTAAAACAAAGGGGAAGTAATGGCTGGACATTAAGATGAGTTTCCTCTCAAGTAACTTTCTGTGCTGCAGATGTTTGCAGGCAGGGCAGGTAGACAACCTTCCCTTTAGAGTCAGGGGAGAGAAATGGGCAGTTCATTTAACCTTTTGTAGACATCAAATTTTAATTGAGATGAACCCCACTCTAGCCTCTTTGGCTATAAATATGATCCTGTACCTGGCTCTGCAAACAGTATTCCTGGAGGCACACTGATAAAGGACTCCCCACTACTCATAGGCTGCCCCATCAGGAGGAGACTGGTTGTATCCCTGCTGCATATCAGCCTTCATTTGCGAAACTCTCCAAAACAGATCACTCTCCAAAACTGATCACTTTCCAGGGTTTGTAATTCCCACTTGGAGCAAAGGAAGGAAAACATTGCAGACTATCTCTAAAGGAAAAAATCCATCCTATAATTTTCAGGATCTTATCTATGAGAAAATTCTGCACCTCTTAGAGGCTTCCAAAGGAGTGACATGTACTTTCAGTTCATGTTTGCTCATGTCCTCTCTCCAATGGCTTTGCAATCCAGTTGTGACTTTCAGCCACATGAAAAAGAGACAATAATGTTTCAGAGACACTGTATTCCTAAATCTATTTTAGAAAATTTGTTCTTGAATACAGAAGAAAAAGCCTAGTGAATGTTACCATAAAAGAAAGGCAGCACCATCAGCTGGTCATGGACTTGCCCCTGGCTAAACTGGGGTGCACACTCTGCCTGCCCTGCCAGCACCAGCAGGCTCTGGACAAAGCACTGCACCCTGCTCTTTCTCTAGTATCTAGCTGGTACCTGGGGATGCAATAGAAAGCAAGGACTTCAGAACTCTAAGAGCAGAATTTCGGGTTGCTGAGAGAGAAAGGCATTAGGAAGCTGCTGTGTCTGTGATGAAATGCTGAGTAGATAAAAATCTATAGGAATCCAGGCTTAAACTGATTGTTCTGCACATGTCATTTCTAATCACTTGTAACATTGTAAATACTGTTCACTTCTGGAGGTCAAAGAAGGATCAGGAGAATTTGAGGGAATAAAATGTACATAATCTTCAGAAACTGGAGCAAACAGCTGACTTGCCTTCACCTGCAGCATCACTTCCTGTAATCCCCCATTCCCTGCTATGAAATCCTCTTAGCATCCCTCTGAAACACAAGAAAATTGCACTCTGTCTGCACTTCTATTTAGCTAACAGAAAAGAGGTAATCTCTGCTGCCTGGGTATTGTCTAAATGTTATACTTAATGAGTCTACTTAAACACCTTAATGAGAGAAAAAGGTACGGAAAGGCAGTTCCTTTGAGCAATTTATCACAAAATAAGGGAAAGCTTGACAGTGGAAATTCTGCAAGACACAAAACACAAATTCAGTGTGGAAGTAATTCCAGGCTGAAACATCCATAAGAAAGGAAGAAAAACTGTGTCTCCTCACTTGTCAGGCTTGTTACAACCAACCCAAAAAACGGCTTAAAATCAGCATGTGCCACTGACACTCTATTGTGTCTTATGACTTAGACCTCCTCAGCCTTTGAGTTTGTCTTGGATATTCAGAGCATCTTGTGGGTCTTGTGATGTTCTGCCAGTGTTCCCTGTGCTGCTCTGCTCAGTCCTGATTCTCTGGCCTGTCCTATTAACCAACTTCTTGACCCTTCAGCTTGAGACTCCAGGAGTTAGCATAAATAAGTTAATTTCATGCTGTATTAAACACTGTGCATAAAACACAAGACCTTTTTTTATGCTTTTAATGGTAATGGTATGTTTTGTTATTTTTTGTCCTTTGTTTGCTTCCTCAGAACTAAGCATTTTGTTGGCCCTTTCTAGACCTTTATTGTGTCCATCATTATTTTCAACTGTGCATTAGCTTTCTGTCTTTATGGACTCTTTTACTTTTTAATGAGCCTGGATATTTGACTTGTTTTCCACCTTAGAACAGATGCAGTATTCTATTCCCTAGAAGTGAATGTCCAAGATGCTATTGCCCTTTTGTGTGGAGCTCTAGAATACCCACCATGGCAGACATTCTGTGCCTGTGCTCAGCAGTATAAGGTTTCATTTCTGAGACCTCAAATTAGTTCAAAAGACAGTATCAAGCTGACAAAAATTTAGCAGACTGATGTTCTGCTCACATCAATCCCTTTCAAGAAATTCTTTTTCACCGTGTAGACTGTGAACAAGTCCTTGTTTTTTAATAGGTACATTAAATCCCACTCTGCAAGCTCTTACAAAATGTTTTTCCCTAGGAATATAACAGTTCTGGCCAAAGTCTGATTGCTGAAAATACATGTCTTGCAGGGTTTCAGAGGGCTGCAGGTGTACACTGATTCCAACTATGATTTTCAGTCTTTGGCCTGGTAGAAATACAGGAATTCCTTAATTTATCTCTGTCCTTCATTGGCTAAGGGTTTAGTTACTCTCTATTCTGTAAAACTGTTTTCTGTTCCTTCTAACTCTTGCAATCAGATCTGGTTCTCTTTTGCAAGTACTAGATAATCTCTGCCTTTTCACAGGTTTAAATCCGGACTGTTGATTGGATTTTTCCCCTTGATTTTGACATCTGATCCCCACTACAGTTTGCTCTGACACAGTGATTATAATACCAGTATATGGTGTATTTTGAGTTAAGACAAGTTATAGAACTGCTACAAATGGCTCAGAATTTCTTCCCCTCTGATTAGTTTCTCTTGTAAAGCTGATAGCTCTCAAGAGTACTTTTTTCCTCCTAGAAGTGATACACCCCTTCAGCACCTTTTGTGCTGCCTGATCACTGGCTCAAACTTCAACACTTCCACATGCAAACCTGATTACATGAAAATCTAAAGCCTGTCTCCGAGCAATATTTTAAAAAATACCCACTTCAGGGCCGTTTTTCTTTCATACTGTCTTCCCAGAAAACATAATGGTCACTTGAACTTTTTCCCTTCGCCTGATGCATTTCTGGAAAATGTCATATTTCCTGCAGTTTTAACCTCACACCTCTCCATGAAGCACTCTATTCACTACTTCTTTCTTCTTCTAAAACCTTTTCTCTGTTTTTGAATCTACTTTTTCTTATTCTCTTGCTCCTTGCATCAAGGGGTATTCTTTGGCTTGGGAGCTTTTTCAGAATTCAGAATTACAGCTTTTAAAGCACAGTGAGTCATTACTACAACAAAAGGTAAAAAGAAAGACAATGTGAAGAAATAGTACATTAGGGAGGGAGATGAATCTATGTAGCCCTCTCTGAGCCTGCCTACAGACAGCTAACTCTGACAGGATTGCTCCAAACTAGCACATTTCAGTCTCTGTCATGACCCCTTGTCCTCACATGCATTCAGTCTATAATCACCTGCCCTTGAGGAAAAATACTCACTTTCAGAAAGTCAGAAGCATGTTAAAGAAATATTCTGGACACTGAAGAAGAGCTATGTCCTCTGTGCAAGAGATGGTGTAGGTAATTATTTCAGGTATTGACAGAGTTACAGATAGCTTTAAAATATGAAACCTTTCTCAGCTGTTTGTAAAAATACTAGTTGGATGAAAGAAAAGATGAAAGGATAACATTGAGCTGTGACTGTGAAAAGGATCTGTGCTTCTGGAGACTGATATTTCTTAAATTATGGAGGGTTAATATGTGTCTGAAAGACACGGTTAAACCCACGAATCACATTAATTGGAGGAAAATTGCACTGCTATCCTAAAAGCTGATCCCAAAATGTGCTGTTTTGCATTTGCAGGATGTACCATACTAGTGACTAGTGTGTTGTTAGCAGCAATAAATATCTCTTGGGATGGTTGTTATTGAAAGCCTTGAGACAACAGAGATGAAAGAGACAAAGGTTTATGGTCTCAGGTAAGAGTCACAGCTATTTTGAAAGGTGCACCTCGTTCAGCAACAGAGACAAGGACTTACCTAAAGCTCTGCAGGCATAACTAACAACAGGAGGTGAAGCAATTTAATGATGTGAAAGGCAGCTTCTATGGGTAAAATATGGAGGATAACAGGTGTGGGAGAAGGGATGCTTCACTTTTTAAAAAATTATTTATTTTTTCCGATAGCTGACAACAATAACAACAGCAGCTGGAAGTACCCAAGAGTGAGTGACAGTGAAGGAGCCAGGATGAATGGCAAATGACAGTAAATAAGAAAAGTTACTTGAAAAGGCTCTGGGCCCCTAGTGGCTCTAAGAATAGTGAATTGGGACAACAAAAGCAAGAGTGCACTTTGAAAGAAAACATGAATGTGCTCTTCCTCATGGCCGCATCTGAACCCTTTCTCAACTATAGATCAATGCAGAAGCAAAGATGTGCTGAATCTTTCATGTGGCTGTGCTGTTCTATAATAAAACTTGAACAAACAGGTTTTGTTTACCAGCCTTCTAGTGAAGCCACATTTTTCAATCAGGACTCTTCTCATGTACCATTCTCCAGTCTACTGAAGCAGAAGGTTAGGTCTTCCCTTGACATTGACACCAACTGCCATTGGAGAGTCTCTAGCAGCTCACTTCAGAAGTGGACTTTGTAATGGAAACAATGTTTAGTTTTTGAGTATGAGGAATAAAAGCTTTTTACATCAACCAAAAAGTTCAGTGAAAAAACAGGTGCCACAATTCTGTGAAGTTGGAAACAACTTTTGGTGGTGTCTGAATAGACAGACTTTGCAAATAGACCTGGATATGAGTCATAAGCTTTCTCCCCTTGGATAAACAGCTTCACATATGTATTGTCCTGCTTGTTTAGTTGCTTCATTTTTAAAACTGGGTTTTGTCAAGGCAAATAATATGCTAGGTGCCTTGTGAAGTACCTACAAACAACTTTCTTAGCCAAGGATGGGTTCTTGCCCTTTTTTCTGCCACTGGGAGTCTCAGAAGAAGCTTCGGTCAAAGTACTGTAGGTCAGGGAATTTTGTTCTGACTCAATGTACACAGTTTTACAACGTTCCCTGTTCAGTGAATTACCTATTTTTGTCTTCATATCATTATGTTTCTTTAGCACCTCCTTAACAGGAGACTATTTTGAGGGGCAGCAGCTGCAAAGAAACTGGCAGCAGCATGATATCTCACCTGACAGCAAAACTCCCTTCTCATTGTAGTGACCACAGCTTGCACACATCTGAAAACCTTGTCTTCATTCATGAAAAAAGAAACCCTTTAACTAAGACCTGCTATCACTGATAGCCCCTCTCTGTATAGACCCTGGCCAAGACATGAATAGTCTTTCTCATGCTTCCCTCCTATGTCTGAACACAATTTCATGGAAAATTAAATGTGACAGTAGAACTTGCCAGTGACTGTGAGGTGAATGATAACTCTTCTCTCTGCTCCCCAGTACATTCAGTGTTCATAGCACTGAGTTTGGCAGAGCTGCTGGGTTTTCTCATTTCCTTTACTCTCAGCCAAGATTCCCAGTAGTGTCAGGACAATTTTAGAAGCAAGACACACTCAACTGAACTTCATCTATGAAGAGATGAACAGGTGTTTATAGCTGAGTTGTCAAGTCCATATATTACCTTGATGGGTTTTTTTCTTTTTGAAATAGAGTAATTTTTGAGTATGGACTTTTGGCCAGTCCTCAGATTTCAGGAAGCAATCTACTCCTGAACTGATTCATTCTGGGGAAAACAAAAATGCAGAGAAGATAGAAACAAGATCTGCAGTATGCAGAGTAATTTTCAGGGGTAGAGTAGTGGCTGTGCCTGTTGCTGGTGTTGGTTGCTGGGGTTGGAGCAGCTGCAGGGGCTGTTGTCACATTGTCATATTTAAAGACCTTTTCCTCCTGAGGACAATGAGCTCTGTTGAACGTGCCTTGATAGGTCTGGGCTAGGCCCCAACCTGTTGTAGAAATTTGGGTCTTCTGTGGGGTGCCAGGCTGATAAGACACTTTTTAAGAATATTTTGCTTCTTTCCTGGATGCTGCACGTATTGAGAGGTAAGATACAAACACATTGGAGGTGCCCACTACCCTAGAGACTTACTCATACAATCCCACCCACCCCATCACTCTGAACTATCCAGTTTTTGGGCAGATCTCTGGGTAATACTCTTAATTATTTGTCTGGCCTTAAAGAAGGTCTGAACCATATGCAACAACATGCTGGCTCCTAGCTAAAAGACCAGTTTTCTTTCAAGGGTAGTCACAGGATATTCAAAATCTTTAAAATTCTTGACTACTGTAATCAGCCTGGAGGACTAAGGAAAGAATAAAGGAGAGGAGAAAAAAAAATAGGAAGGTGTTTCCCCCATAGGTTGCTCCTCTGAGAAAACAGAGAAAAAGCCAAAAGTGTGATTTTTAGTTGTTCCAGTAGATGACTCCCAAAGCACAGAGGTGCCTGCAATACTGAATATATCCACTAGGTTTGTGTCCCCACAAGCAGCACTGTCATATCATAAACCCATCCTATGAAATACATCACAGAGAGCATGTACTGCAAGTGAGGTATTACAGGTATGACTCAGACAAAACGCCACAAATATGATGGCAAATAAGTCCACATTTTAACTTGCAACTATTGTTAAACCAATACAATGAATGTTTAGCAATTTTCTTTAAACACGTTCTGGTCCTTACCTCAACATTTGGTTTCCCTGTTCAGCTGCCAAAAAAGGACTGTTATGGTTTTAAGCCCAGCTGGAGACAAAATACCATCTCAGCTGCTCACTCAATCCCCCTCTGCCTGGTGGAATGGGGAGGAGAATTGAAGTCAAACTTGTACGTCGACACAAGTGTTTAATAATTGAGAATAGAGTAAAATACAATAATAATGGTAAATAATGATGATAAAAAGGAAACAAACCATTGATGCACAGTACAATTGCTCATCACCTGCTGACCAATGCCAGACCTCCCTTCCCAAACCCAGACTGGCCATGCTTCCATGTAACTCCTCCCAGTTTATATACTGGGAATGACCTATGGTGTGGGATATCTTTTTGCCCAGTTTGGGTCACCCCTCCGTTCTATGCTCCCTCCCCATTTGTTTTCTTGTTTTGTTTTGTTTTGTTTTGTTTTGTTTTGTTTTGTTTTGTTTTGTTTTGTTTTGTTTTGTTTTGTTTTGTTTTGTTTTGTTTTGTTTTGTTTTGTTTTTTGTTTGTTTGGTTGGTTTTTTTTTTTCATCTCTTCACTGAGACAAGGAAAAACAGAAGTCCTTGACTTAGAATGAAATGACTTTGCAAAAAAAAATGCATCAGTGTGTTATGAACACCTCTCTCATTCTGAATCCAAAACACAGCACTGTACCAACTACTGAGAAGAAATTAACTCTATTCTAGCTGAAAACAGGACACTGAGATAGGTAAAATGGTTGTTAAGCAATATCCAGAATGCATTCTTCCATAATACCTCTCTCAAGCCTGCTAACTCAATGGATTTTAACTTCTCTGTGCTTTGCTACATTGCATGACTACAAATTATATTTCAGGGAAGGAACAGAGCTGGTGCATCCACCTGTGTAAAGAAGCAATAAGGAAAGGTTATGAGGAATCATGAAGTAAGGATCTGGAGGCTAGGGAGTTTTGTGAGGAGGACATGGACATGGACAGGGCATGCATATCCTGACATATAATCAGTGAATTTAGTCTACAGATTTTGAAATTTACAACCTGCAAGGCTGAAGATGTGGCAGCTGACATGCTCCAATTGAATTGGAAGTTTCAGAGACCCCATGCTGCTGTCCAGATCAGCAAAGGCATGGATCAGCAGGAACCTGGCTGGAGCATCTGAATGGATGCTCATACTGCTGAGTAGTGGCTTGCAATAGGAGTGGGTCTGTGGGGTGAAACAGTTGCCACCGGGGATCCATTGTCCACACTATCCAGGGTGGGGACATGGAGGAGGATGGAGGAGGCTGTTAATACCGTTAGTAGTTGGAGCCCACTAGCTACAACCCAACCCAAAAGCCTGACTTCTGTTTTAATCTAGTCTGAAAGCAAGCCATCTTGTGTACCCTGAGACAACATCACAAAGTAAACACAAAGAGGATTGATAGGGTAACTGACTTTAAAAACATACCCTGAGTGTAATACCCTCTCCATTTCTCTAACAATATATAACAATAACCTGAGTGGAAATCATTCCCATGGGCAGGAAAAAGGTTGGTTAAGAGGTGAACTAATACTCATGGGAAACAAAGCAGTGCTTGTTCCAGAGTTCTCTGTTTAGGATGTTGAGGTATTTCTCACGCAGCTGTTAACAGTTTGTAAAATACCACAAACCCACAACTCCAGCAAACACTGATCACCTCTGCCTTGGTCGCTGGTCTCTGGCACCACAGACCTCTGATCCTGCTGTGGGAGCTGGGGTGATGCTGCATAGCCAGTAACACAAACCCGTTTCTATTTCCTCTGATCATTAATCACTCAGGATTTCATTGGTGCTTAATGGCCATACTTTGGGCACTCCTATAAAGACTATAAGGTTTCATGTACTTGGAGCCCTTCTGCCTTTCTGAGGCACTTACATTTTCTTTTTCTAGGAATAGCCTTGCTGATAATATGAGTCACCTAGCCCTCTGCCAACAGTGAACATGATGACTGACGCTTAAATGGCACCTTTCATGCTAGGAATGTTTAAACCTATGTGTGGAATCCATCCCTGGCTGCTGGCTGTGCTGTCAATACGATGCCAGAGCCTTTCTACACGCACAGACCAGGAGGTCTCAGTGTGAGGATTCAACACCCTTCGTTACTGCCTTGGAAAGGATCTGTGTGTGAGGCTCTGACATGGCTGGCAGGCTCAAGTATTACACAGGGAGTTATGGTGCTCCTAGGCCATGCTGCAGGGAACAGCAATGGAAGGGAACTGTGCAAGTCCTCTGGTGAAGTTTCTGCAGCCATGTCACAGGCACCTCTTCTCATCCCTCCTAATGTGCCAACAGCTTGATCCTCTAGCACACCAGTGGTCTCCTGCATGCTGCAGAGATCCAGGCAGTTGAGCATGAAAAGGTAAGTGACATGAGCTTTATGTTTATTCTGTTCCTACTGGCTTAACATAAGCAAGACTTGACTGTCTGCCTTAGAAGCATGAAAAAATTTCTCAGGGATGTGGTGCCTAGCAGCACTAATGTTAGAAAGAAGACTAAGTATTTAATACTGATATTTTATGGAACATTCTTTATGGACAGAATTGCAACACAAGAGCATCTGAGGAGCAAACAGTTCAGCTGTTCCTTCAGTCAGCCGGCCAAACACATCTTCAGCTTTTCTACCGCAAAGTACCTGATTCAGAAAAAAACCTGTAAACTATAGGAAAGGAATGAGAAAAGTAAAATTGAACTTCATTTTTTTCTTTTATGAAACTTGAACTTCTGCAAGTTGTTACAAGATAATATTGCAAATATCAAATAAAAATATACTTCAGTTACAAGGGAAGTCAGTGTTGCTGCAGCCAGAAGCAAGTAAGTGGGAGATTGAAGAGGATGGTGTCATTTGGCGTTGATGGGAGCCTTGGTCTTTTGGAAGCCTGTGCACATCTGTCCATCGACATCAGTAGTTTTCTATTTAAAGTCAAGCACTGGTTCACTGAACCTGACTCAAAGATAAGTGCAGCTTGTTTCATAAAACTGGAAAATTAATCAGTGTGAAATGTATTGGAAAACAGAACGGTAATTCATATGGCTCAGCAGCTTCCTTATTAGGTAAAAAAAGCTTTTGATTGTTCTCCCAGGGCATACAATACTTCAATATGCTGCAAAATAGGCTTTTAGAAAATGAGCCAGCACGACTTGCATACCTCAGTGACCATATTGTGACAAATGCAAATGAGTATTTTGAGTCCAAGGTCAAAGTCTAATCATCAAAATGGCAAAGACTCAGTCACTAATTTCTTTAGATGTATTCTTCACCCTACATAAACAGCCTGCCCTGAGCTGACTGGGACCCAGTGGGGTTTGCAGAGGACAGGGACCACTGGTTGTTCCTATGATGAGTTTCCCTAGACAGCTACGCTGTAAATTCTTCACAGCAGATGCAAAAGAAACCAGCACGGGATCAAAATCCTCCTATGGAAAAGGAAAGTACCACACATTTAAATAGTAGGATTACAAGCAAAACAAAAGGGTGGCTTAGGGTTCCAGATGTATCATATTACAAATGGTCTTTTACAATTGGCTCTACTCCTTGGAACCACTGAATCATTTCCTACTTGGGCACGTTTGGAAATGTCAGCTTTTTCCAAATGAATTCTATCTGGTTGCATCAACTGAAAATTCAGAGTGGCTCAGTGACTTAGTGTGGGAAAGAGTTGCGTAGAAGAATATAAATTAATTCTTTATCCCAGCAGAATTAAGCTCACTTTAATAGCAATGCCCCCTACCCTGAACAATGCTAGAATAAAACTTAAAAGGTAGGTCCTTTAGCAGGAAGGGAGAGTTCCTGTTTTGGTCTACATTGTTTTTCAGCAAGTAATGATAATAACATCCGTAATAATAGGATGCAGGAGATCTGGATGCTCTCTGCCTCTATCCCTGAGGAATAGGGTGATGAGAAATTGTGTTGACTTAACCATATGTCCAGAAGGATTAATTTTGATTCTGTAGTCTTGTATCAGCTGCTACTTCAAAGGAGATGAGTGTGATGGTGATGTTTCTAGGTTACTGGTTACTTGCTATCCCTGACCTGAAAAATGACAAGATCCCTGATTTCACATGTTTCCAACCTCACTACAGACTTCTGTTAGGAGAGAGAATTATAAGAGATGGTGAGACCGCTTTAATTATGTCTTTACATCTGGTCAAGACACAGATTTCCTAGGCCAAGATGTTATTTCATGGTGTGGGTTCATTCAAGTAATATCTGGGATGAGGTTAAGTCAACACCAAGTAGTGCATACCACAGCAAAAGCTGCACAAGCTGGCAGAACCCCTGTGGCCAACAGCACCTGCACAGGCATCAGATCTCCTGAGCCTCAGTGCTTAATTTATGTGTCCATGTTATGTGGGCAAAATACAAAATGTGATTTGCTTGATGATTTTGGAGTGCAGACAACTAATTTTTAAAACCTTGTCAGTCCCTCTGTGGTTTGCGCCCTCCCTGGGACAGCACTGCATGCCTGCTCACACCAGATAAATCCTCCAGGGTGCTCCCAGGCCACCCCCAGCAGCTGGTGGATGGACTTTTTGCACAGGCAAGCAGCTGGCTTGCCACCTCCTGCCTTGTCCCCTTCCCCACAGCAGCACAGAGCAGCTGTATGGGGCTGGTGCTGCTGTGCCATCGACCGCACAGAAGCTTCTCTTTGAACACTGCCCAAGTGACTGGGATTTAGTATCTGCTTAATGGCACTAGTACAGACTAAGGGAAAACCAACTTGATACAAATGAGCTGTAATAATCTCCAAGTGAATGATTTCTTGTGTTTTGTTAATATTTTTAAATAAATCCAACACCACATTTTCAGAGGATGTCTACATTGTGAGTGGAATTTCTCACCGTACAAAGGGTTTCACTCCACTGATGTCTGCCTGTCTGCAGGAGAGTGGAAAGAACTTGGCCACAAAGCAGCGTCCATGGACATGTAATTTCCAACATGACATTTATGCCCTAACCATATTGTGTTTGCAGACATTCATTTGTAAAGATTTTCTTTTTCTCTTCCTGAAAAAATTGCATTTTTATGGGTAAAACAATCAGTGAAGGTGACCACGGTGCCAATATCCCCTTTAAATTGTCAAAAATAAAAAATAAGCTGAAATAATAGAAAGGACAGCTCATTTCAGGTTGTTATCTATTATTCATATGCATTGTCAATAGTTCATTAGTTCTGGTCTGTTTTCCCATGTCAAAATCTTGTTTTTCATGCCTACAGTCATGCAGTAGAAAAAATAGTGTGATCAAGGACCTCAATACAATGAAAATAACCCATTTAAAATGATCTGTTTGCATACAGTCTAGAAGCTAAAAACTTCACATTCCATTTCTGAAAAAAACCCAACCCAACGACATTTCATTGAAACAAAATTTATTTTCAAATAGAAATTAATTCTTACTGTTTTGAGTGCAGTATTTGAATGAATTCTTGCAAATAACACTGGCAGAAATTAGGATGAGTTTGTAAACAACCTGCAAAAAAGGAAAATTGCACTTTTCTGATAACATATCCCTCTTCATAAAAATTGCAGCTAGTCCTACTTAACCAGGAGCTGTTTGTGAAATGTGAGCTGAAATGTGAGCATTTCTCAAAGTGATGAATGGTGTCTCAGCATTTCCTTCTCTCTTTCTGATGATCTGTTATAATGACAGCAGCTTTTATCATACCTCTATTTGTGAGGGCCCCTCGCTTTCTTCCTTCTTTTACTACAAAAGCTCTCAAAGGAAGCTTTTGTGTGTCAGGAGAAGCTAAATTAACATAATATGCAGCATCTATAAATAGTTACTTCAAATTAGGCTTCTACAAAACCTTGAAGCAACATTTCTTCTTTTTTTTTTTTTCCTACTGCTGGTAAAAGATACAATCTCGTATCACATTTTTTCCTTTATAAAACATTAATGTTGTTGCTCTGATTTTGTATATTTTTCAATGCTTTGATCCAGTAGCAGGTAAAAGATGGCCAGTTCGTTGTTCCTGTATTTTGAATTTGTGCAAAAAAGACCGTGTTAGAAATATGGCATGTGGTAATGGCAAATTAATTACCAAGGACAATGCCAAAATATCTGTCTTAAAGACAGACCCTGCAAAACATGGATTTTTCATAAGCTCTGCTCCTACTTTTTTTCAAACCTTTTGAGAATTGCTTCCAAATGTAAAAATGTTGGAAAGAACTCATAAACTGAGAAGGATTAAGACAAGGCTAATTAAATCAATGTCTGGTACAAGGATCATGAGAAAATGTTAGCCACTATTTGTCCACCATAATGATCAAGTTGTGAAATTATCAGATATCCTATGCAAATGAAATAACAGAATCATTTCCCTTTTTTTCACATAATTCCTAACCAAATTGAGAAATTCAATTCCATGTAACGAGGAAGCTCAAGAGGAATTTAGACAAATTCTTGGAAGAAAAAAAACTTAGGTTTTTTTAACAAGACAGTCCAGAGATAACCAGTGACTTGGAGATTTCACAGAGCTGAGGGTTTACACTAAGGGAAAGCTTACTGTTTGCATCCTTCTCCTTTTGCTTTTTTCCTCTCGGACATGGCTGGAGAGAGGCATTGAGGCTGCCCTAACACACACAGTGGTTGTTATGACCTTAAATATCTCAGGGCTTGCCCAGGCTGCGCTCTGGAGGCAAAGACCCGGTGCCACCTGGTATGGAAGGTGTGCACATCAGCCCTGGGGCCCCTTCCCCACATCCCTCCCCTCCCTTCAGGACAGTTTGGCATTGACACCAAGTCCCAGAGCGTAAGCAGGGCTGTGAGATCTGCAGAAAGCCATTGATATTGAGGCTGATTGAGGGTCATTGCCATTGAGTTGTTAGCACTGTGAGTGTCAGTGACTGCCAGGAAGAAGGAAGCAGATCCAGCTGTGCCAGATAGGAGCAATCTGGCCTGTGTGCCGCTTGCCGTCTGCTGCACTGGGATGGAGGAGGCTGCAACAGAGGCTGGAGCTCTTCTGCCTGATCATTAATTGTTTGGGACTTTCTTCTAAGGACCAAGAGGTGCAAAATGTTTTAAAAAAATTTCCCCGTGAACTATGCAGTCTCTGTTCCACATTAGTTGCTTACTAATGGCTGATATCATCAAACACAGCTTTCAAAAGCCTGCATAGGAACACACCAGTTCTTCCAAAAGACTTTTTTGTTTTCTTTTTTGGTTTCTTTAGCACTAAGGAGCTTTCTTTCTACTTTTTTCTCCTCAGCAATTTTAAGGACTAATAATTTAGTTTTTAAAGGAAAAGCTTGTCTTTTCAGAATCTCATGACTCCAGTGACTAAGCAGTGAGGGGAAACACTAAATGACACAAGATGCCTAATTAAATCACAGGTATACTTCTGTTTTTTGAGATTTTGTCCTGAGAACATTTTCCCGATCTTCAAAGTGGCTAACTTTTAATCCTGACCAGGGAAAGGCAACCACCCCTAATTGAATCTAATCTAATCTCATCTAATCTAGTCTAATTTAGAGTTTACAATTAAACTAACTCATGAACAAATCATTTGCTTTTTAATTCCATGGCAGTAAAATACACTGCTATATCCTGGATAAATTACTTATCCCAGCTCATATATATATGTATAAAATTTATTCACATAAAGTTAGGCTATAGTATGAAACAGCTACTCAAATAATGTCTGCTTGGTTCAAATTAAGAATAGCAGGTGCATTGAAGAAATCCTATGAAGACTATTATTTCAAACTAACAGGACTCCTCAGTAAATATTTTTTGAGAAAAGGCAATAGCTGAATAATCATAAAACAAGCTCTTTGTGTAGCCAAACTCACTATGCTTCTGAGGCAGTACCATCTACATTAACTACTACTTCCCCATAACAGTCATTTCCTCTTAATTTACAAAATTAAAATAGCTTTTTATTGTATAGCCGGATGTTTTGCATGATGGAAATTCTTTTAACATTTCAACTTCTGCAATTCAACACTACTTAAAAGCAAAGGACAAAATGTCTTAAAACATTCACAGGAGATGTTTAGGAGCAGATTTATTGCTCTATTTTAATTTGCCTGTAATTTTCCAGGAACTGCAATGTGAGTCTCTTTTTTTTTTTTTTTTTACAGATTAAGAGCTTTTTTAACACTCTCGCCAACCCTTTATTTTTTAAAGGAGTTTAGCTCCTCTTTGTTCACTAAGATACTCCAGCTGCACTGTCGCCCACGAGGGCCTCCTGCATGGCTGGGCTGTGTCTGTATTCACCATGTTTTGAGGCTCTCAGGGTTCTTTGTGCCTAGGCCCATTCAGCTGGCACATTTATGGCTCAGTACATTAAAACCTGTGGCAGCTCCTTTTCTTGAAGAAGCATGCTCAGCCTGACAGAATATGAGTTGTAGAGACACGTAGGCGTGCCACTGAGGGCCATGGTTCAGTGATGGACTTGGCCATGCTGGGTTAAGAGTTGGACTCTAAGATCTTAGAGGTCTTCCAGCTTAAATGACCCTATGGTTCACTGGCTTGAACCTAGACTTTTGTTAATGATTGTTTTTCTCGTGAATGCACATAAAAAATCAACCCAATATTCTTTTAAAGTCTCTTATAAATTTGAGAAGAAAGGAATTTTGATTGTTGAATTCCCAAAGCAAGTGCACACTCTGTGACTTCCTCAATATGAACAGCGTGAGCCACATCCCTGGTAGTGCTCTGCACACCATTGCCATCCAGTCTGGGTACCAGAGCCCTTCAGATGATGGATGAGTTATTTTGGTGGATGCAGCATTTCTTTGCATAGTTCCTACCAACTAATATAGTTCCTACCAACTAAACCACCTTTGACTTCTGTGACAAGTGCTTGAAAAATTCCACCTCCTATAAGGTGAGTGTGGCAGATGTCTTCTACATGAAAAGGATAAAGGCTAATTTTGGCTCTAAATTCAGGAGAAATTGAAGTAGATAGTGAATATAGCAGGGTGTCCATGGATAGGATAACTCATGTCAATAAGGCCATGAGAACATCACAGAATCACAGGTTGGAAGAGACCTTCAAGATCATTGAATCCAATCCATGCCCTAACACCTGAACTAAACCGTGGCTCCGAGTGCCACATCCAGTCTTTGTTTAAACACCTCCAGAGATGATGACTCCACCACCTCCCCAGGCAGGCCATTCCAGTACTTGATCACTCCTTCCATAAAAAACTTTTTTCCTAATATCCAACCTATATTTCCCTTGGCACAGCTTAAGACTGTGTCCTCTCATTCGGCCAGTTGCTGCCTGGAGAAACAGAGCAACCCCCACCTGACTACAACCACCTTTCAGGAAGTTGGTTGCATTGGAACACGCACTATACCAAGTCTCTAAATTATTTTTCCCACATAATTAAACATGCAAGTGTAATTAAACCCTATATCTATCAAGCTTAGTCCATGTCAAAATGTGACTTGATTCAGCTTTGTATCTCTAGTAGAAGTTGTGTGCCAGGCTACTTAAGCCTACTCATTTAAAAGGCTGCTGTCACCTCATAAAATAATATGTCTGAATACATGAAAAAAATCAGTGTTTTCAGATGAGGACAGGAATGGGTTTAATTCCCCTAAATATTTCTCAGGAGAAGATGACTTTACCTCACCCATAGCTGAAACAGTGTCTCTGGGTTTTTTACGCACATGATAATAAATATCAGCTTAAATATGTTCACTTTGGATGAAATAAATTTCTCTCCAGAAGTATCTTTCATTTAAGTATAAATGCAGCCACGGTGAATGGTTCAGATGTGGATGTATATATTTCATATGACTGTATATGATAATATGAAACCCAGCCATGATGTGCCATGATGTGCCATGTGTCCTATAAAAGTAAACTTTGTGTCTTTCTTTTTTAAAGATCTTTCACATAAATAGCTCTAATGAAGTTGATACTTTCAATGAAAAATGTATCATTTCAACTTCCTTTTAAAACCAGAAGCCCGTACAAGGTTTTGTATCTATAACTGGCAAAACCCGCTTGTTTGTACATAATTTATTCATTTTGCATCCTGTCTAGATAAACACAGTATCTATAGACTATTTAAAAACAAATTGTGAATGGCAAGGTAACTTTATATTTCATAACTTACTTAATTTCCTAAAAATGTTCTCTTTATTGAAATAAAAGAAAAGTAACTACCTACGGACTCAGGAATCTAACCCAAATTTCCAAATTTTATACTATTTACACTTTTGATTACAGAATAGATGAGTACAGTCAAACGGGGAGCTCTGTCACTTTTTCTGTTATGTTACCTGAACACAGGAATACACATGCTATAGTCTACAGAAAATAATGCCCATTTGCTATAACCAGGAAAAAAACTCAGGAGAGATCTGATCTTCATGTGCCCACCACAGAGCTCCTTCAGTGCTTCTTCACTCAGAGCCTGGGGAAAACACAGCTCCCTTCCCTGCTGTGCCCTCCAACAGCTGCTGCAGTTTGTGGTTAGGATGATGCTTTGTGTGTGGAAAAAGAGTGTGCAGCTCAAAGCAACGCCACTCATGTCACATCCAGCTAAGGACCTCAGGCAACTTGTACCCAGGGCATGGGTTCCTACTGGAGCTCTACTAATCCTATTCTCCCTGCTCTGCTTACATCTCCCTGGCCCACACCTCCTTCCCTAGTTTCCTACAGAACATCTGACAACACCTTCTCATTGTGCATTGGAAGTGCACTCACGTAGTAATGCGTTCTTGCTTTTGTTTAGCCTGAAATATTTTTGTGTTTGTTAAAAATGGCCTGCTCTCTGTTTATAAGTCTAGATAAAATACATGCTCAATAAATGTAAAAGTCAGTAAATGGTAGGACAGTATTTATAACTAGGCCAGTCATTAAAGACCAAATATTGAGTTACAGTGCTGTGTTGCAGCTTTACGAATTATGTGGTGTCTGAACAGAGAAATCAATATGTCACAATTTTGAATTACTTGGCACCTTTTAATTTTCAGAGATCATCTTTCTTCAGATCTTGACATGCATCACTGGGCCAGACAGGAAACAGGCCCCATGACTGGTTCCTGTCTTACAGGGCTCAGTAGGCTACATGCAAATATCCTGTGCAGCAGATCTTTCAGATACCTGCCACTACACATCATCCTCAGTTAGATGCTAATGCGCCTCAGAAATGCAAATATGTAATTCAGGGCTGAAAATCTGGTTCACTGTGGTTAAGAAAGGGAGCTAGTTCCAACTCCTCCAATGTGGACTGAATTCATGGTCTCAATCTTATCCTTGGTGAAAAGATTGTTGGTTGTTGGAGTTTTTTCCCTGCAAAGGGAAATTATTCCACCATACACATTACTGGAGACTAAGTCACACAAGATGGAAAAAGGTGGTGCAAATGCTGAAGCACTGTCTCTCCTTGAAGAAGATCCAGGTAATGTGGTTTGGAGCAGTTCAGGGAAGTGCTGCAGCATCTGCTTGCTGCTCTCTGTGGTACTCTCTGGTCAGCTGTCAGCAGGGGGCTCATTCAGTTTTTCATGACCATACCCAACAGTTACCAAAAACATTTCACATATTGCTTACTTGTTAAATTCTCAGTTTGCTCTTAAGGACAGCCAAGCTGAGCCTGAGTGCATCTGGGGAGCCTGAATAAATTTTCTCCAGCTGCAGGTTCCAAGTGATGATTCCTTGCTTTAGAATTGACTTTTACACACACTCAGCTATTCGGTCAAATGCATACTCATGCAATATGCAAACACAACATTAAAGGCGAAGGATTTTAAATGCTGGTATTTAAAATGCACATCTCCCCAGCACATGATAATGGTACTTTAAGAATCAGCATTCCTCTCAGCTGAAAATGCCTTCATCCTTCCTCTCCTCTGCCCTTAGTGCTCAGGCTTCACACACTTCACATGCTATCATGTCCCCACACTGAGCCCCTATGCTCCCCATGCACCTCTTCACTGTCCTGGAGCCTCCATCCTCCTCTCCTTGCTCCTGCTCTCCCTTTTTGGGTCCTCTTCCCAAAGACTGATACATTTTTAGATTTCTTCAGATCTACTGGTGATGCCAAGGCTGTTCAATATAGGAGACTCAGAAATGGTGCATGCAAACCACATATTTGTAAACTTAGTCTATTTAGATGGACTTGTTAACTGTAGGGGATGTCCAAATAAGTGGTATGGTGTTAAAGCTCTCATGGTTAAAAATGAGGTTGGTCAATCTGTAAGAAGAAAATGACCATGTGCTGCAGAAAGTCTCACCTGGGAGCTAGGTACTAAATGCCTGTTCTGAAAATAATGCTAAACTTAAGAGTTGTTATTGATCCCTCTGTTCAGACGACACTCACTCTTCTTAAGCCACATTTGGTTTTCCCCTCCACTAGACCTTAATTCTTTTCTGCCAGGCCATCAAAGGCACTGCATATAATAAACTAAAATGTGCTCTCTCTGGAAGTACAGTAATTGAGAGGGAGACAAATAGATAAGTGACTATCTGAGAACCATAGGAGAGATTCTGGCTTACCCAGCACACAGATTTTGCAGGAATGGCAGTATATTTGCAGAGCCTAATGAAAGTGATTGCAATACAATCAGCAAGGCCTGTCACTGAGGTAAGGGATATCAGCATATTTACTGAAGTCCCATACCTAGCACTATATGTTTAGAGAAGAGAGACAGAGAGAGAGGGAGAGAGATGAGCCAAATTGACGATGATCTGCCCTGAGAAGGAAAATGTCCTTATGCTCTCCCGTGGCCTCTGCCTGCCACCTTCCACACCCCTGGCCATGGCACAGCCAAGGTTTCTCACTTTCTCAATGCCAGAGAGGGGCTGCGCTGCTGGACAGCACCAATCCAGCTGCCCCACTGCCAGTCCTCTCCCCAGCAGGACAGCAATGGCCATGCACTGGCTGAGATGGCTCTCTCATATGCTGGCACGAATCCCATCATGTTTTGGCCCATTTTGGACTCTAGTCTACAACCAGCGTCATTTAGACAGAGAATTACTTCAGAATGGGGGAAAAAATCATCAACAACTCTGGTTTGCAGCACACATTCCCAAATGTCTGTATATCTTGCTAGCTCTTAAAGTAACCTGGATTTATTTCTGTTTGGAGGTAAAGACTTTCAGTTCCAGTTTATAAATGGCTCAAGATGTTACTAGGCAAACAGAAATAAAGAATTGTGTAGAGTTTTTCCCCCCTTGCTTTCACTGATGATTCTGAAACAGGAAGCCACCCTAATGCTAAGAGGTAGATTTTTTGTATGGCTTATTTTCCTAAGCTATTTCTCTTCCCAAGATGTGCTGAAGGTTCAATGACTGTCTTGATTTTCCTCATCACTGCATGGATATGCCCCCTGCCCTGTGTAAACACTGATGTTTCACTTCAGAGACACACTGAGCTTTCAGAGGACTCTGGCAGGTGCTTCACCAGAAGCTCATGTCTGGCCCCAGGTTAACATGTGCTTAAAGCTGCATCTGAGCTAAGGGACCTTGTCAACCCTGTCTCTCAAGCACCCTCACAATTAATTTCCTACACAGCTCCATGATTTATGGTTTCTCCTCCAGGTGATCTCCTTTTCACAGCAAGGTATCCCAGTCACAAGCCTCATCTGGCTGATCCCACTGTGAACACCCATATCCCTCACCTGCACCCCTTTGGCACCCACCTTGTATCACAGGCTTATCAGCATTAACTTCACCACTGCAAATAGCCTAATAACCTGATGATAGAAGAAGGAAAATCTAGGATTGCAGCTGCTATGTTTCTATGGAGCATTCAACAATTTTTACTGCAGAAGAGACTGTGAAAATCACTATTATGTAAGAATATGTTTAGGCTACAATCTGGGCAGTTATGTTTTTAATTCTATTTAATGAGGTTAATGGTTTTTTCCCAGTTTAAAGGCAGAGGTCCTGTCTTTCTTCCTCCAAACCCCTCAAATCCTTGAGTTCATGGTGCTCTGTACCACTTCTGTGGTGTTCTTCCATAGCAATGAAGTAGTCAATCCCCATACTTTGTCACAGGATTTTTCCTTATTTTTCCATTTATTGTACTCCATGAATTTCAACAAAGGAAATATAGGAATGCCAAAAAACTTTTAAAAAATAAAAAGAGAAAAAGGGCTCTAGCTTTTTTCAGTGCACTGTGATCGCAAAAAGACATTTGGAGCTGATCAGTCAGGCAACCCTCCTGGATGAAACTCAGTGGATAATCTTCTCATCCCAAGATTAGGCCTTCATACACCTGCCCCCTTTTTTTTCTTCTTCCAAGTGATCCCTGCTATTTGCTCATATCATGCATTTATTTCCCTGAATTGTTGCTCTGAGTTTTCATAAACATAAGTTATGCTGACTGACCCTCACACCCCATCACTTGTATCATAAAGGATGATTCTGGACTCCACTACGGCCTCTCATTTCAATCACTGTGTATTTTGTATGCACACTTCAACAAACATGTGATCCCAAATAGGATTTTTCTACAGATGGGCAGCTGGACACACTGTGTCACACTCAGTGATAGAAAGAAATGTTTCATTTGACTTAATTACCTCAACCATTGACCACAGTGCCCAATGAGAACCCTTCCATTATGGGACATCCCTGGGAGCATATTCTCCCTTCAGCCATGCAGGCATTTCAAAAGCCTCTGGGAGCTGTACAGTCACCCTGCATGCTGACCTATGACAAGTAAATGATCCAACAGTTTTTGTCAGTGCTAATTTACTTGCTTTGTTTGTTTGCTTGGGGTTTTAATAATCGTATTAGAAGTCTTTGCTCCTGATGTATTTGACATTGTGCCATTGGTCCATTAGGATTTGGTTGAGTGTTGTGCATTATTTTTAATTTGCATTCACAGTATGCTCTGTAATAACTCCCACTGAATTCTAGCAATGGATGCTGTGAATTTGTATTAACAGCAGTGCTGTTTTGTGCAACTGCAGTAAAATTCTTTGCAAAAGAATATTTAGCATATCATCTCCTTCAGCAAAGGAGATCAGAGTTCCAAATAACAACAGAGACTTGCAAATTGTTCCTGGGCTAATTGTAATGGAAAGATTCATCTTGGATGGAAATCATTGGCACAAGCTACTGTTGATGCCAGAAGTTTACATGGCTTCAAAAAGCAATTAAACACAATTATGGAAGAAAAATCCATGAAAGACAACTAAACACACAGCTAACTCTAGTTCAGAAATTCCCTGAGCCATTGATTGCTGGAGGCTGAGAAAGGGTCCTAGGGATGGATCACTGCACAGTTCTTCCCTGGGATTGTGCTACTGGGCACTGCCTGAAGAACACACTGTTCTAGTCTGACCCAGTACAGCCTTTCGCATAGTGTCATGCTAAGATGTCGTGCAGAGAGCCCTTAGGAAGAAAAGAGAATGGGAAAAAAACCTATCTCCCTTCAGGTTAAAAACTTGCAAGCTTTTAGGTTTCTGAATTAAAATCTTCCTTTGTACCTCATTGTAATTCAGATTCTCTTGGCCCATCAGCCTCCTTTAGAAAAGCATACACACTGGACTGAACCACAGCCACGGGCACATGCCCGTGGTGCCCTTAATTGGATGAAGGCTCACACAGAGGCTGGCACTCGTTTTCAGTAGTTACCAGCCTCAAGTTTGAGTATGCTACAAGATGCATTTTTCCCAACGAGTATTTATCTGCCATTGGGCTGGATCATCATTGCTAAGGAGGAGAAGCTGCTTTCTCAGTTAAACTAAAAAAAGGAATCTGGTGAAGTGTACACAATATCTTACTCTGATGGATATAAAAACATAGCTTACAACAGTGAAAAATCATTAATTTTGTGCAGAGGAAGCAAGTCCTGCTGTTGGTTAGAAGAGGGAGCTAATAACACCAGGTCATGGGCTCAATCCCTATGCAGGTCATCCATTTAAGAGCTGGACTCGATGATCCTTCTCTGTCCTTCCAACTCAGAATATTCTGTGATTCTGTAAGTATGACATCTTATGAGACACTCACAGTCCTGAAGACTTCTCCATGTGCCCTGATTTTTTTTCACCTTGACCCTCTCCAAAGAGTGAATGGTTCTTGACTGGATGAGCCATCAGTGGCACATTCAATGAATATCTCAAAGTGATGGTACATGTAACTGCTTTTAAACACCTAATAATTTAGCTAGGTTTAGGTTGATCCAAACAGACTGCTTGCTGGCTGAATTTAGTTATTAAATTATTATTTTAATAAAGCCTAATTTTTAAGTTACAGGACACAAAATTCTGTTCTGAAAAAAATACAGAAAAAAACATTAAGGCAAGATAAAAAGCATAGCAGCAACAGCCACCCAAGGTGATTATTTAGTTTGGACTTTTTTTTATTTTAAGGGGATACAGGAATGCATTGCTTTTTGTGATTTTCCTTTAATGGAATGATTGGGGCCATTTGATGTCCTGGAGTCTGGCAGACAGCACCTTAGCTCTTGCAGTTTATCATTATGTAAAACCATGTTGCCTAAAACCATGGGTGGAAATAAATGAAGTTGTGAAATGCAATGAACCAATGACTTTTTCCCAGTTTGAAACACATATGTCTGTTTTGTGAACTTGCTGGAAATTTATTTTTGCTAAAAGCACATTGTGAGTGCACTAAAAACACCAAAATGGTTGTCTTGCACCAACACCTCACTCTGGGGCCTCTCATACTTCCCCAGAACATGGGACTCCAGTTTCACTGAGCATCTTTAGTACCTTTCTCTTCTTGTTAATTGTAACAGTCATTTCTCCTCCTATTTGCAATAACTAATATCCCTATGACAGCCATTGCTTAGATGAGAAGGCAGCACTAGGAAAGCATTTAATGAACATTAATTGCTCCTTAATATGATTTAGCTGCTGGAAATAAGAAGGCTAAGCTGGCTCCATGTGACCAGCAGCCCTACAGGCACCTTCACCAGACTCCTTTCGAGATGCAATCCTGCTGACCTGGGGGACAGCAGCCTTTCATGGATGATAACCAAGGCTGCATTTTGCTTTTCCAAATTAGCAGCTAAGTAGGGCTGTAGCTCAGTAACAAAGTCATGATGATACCACCTGGCTGATTAGTGATCTCTTCCTTCTGTGCAAGCCAGCAATTATCAATTCCTGCTGACTTCAGAAGCTAATGGGAATCAGAGGATGGGAGATGCTGCCAAAATGCAGCAGCTTCCAGCTGTGAGGAGGATGATGAGATGGGGCACAGACTTTATGTACACTGTTAAGTCTCTGTCTTTTCCTGTGTGGCATCTTTGGCACCTGTACCTTTATCATTTTGACCCTCTGCATTACATTACCTGACACCATCACTTCTGATATGGCAACACCATGAAAGAGAAACTTGGTCTTTTGAATCCAGCATTCCTAAATTTGAATTCTGATTCACCATTGATTCTTATCTCACCTTTTAGTAGGGTCACTTAACCTTTCTACTAAGCTGGTGTGCCAGGAAATTAAGGCTGGTAACATTTAAAGATACTGTGACAATCAATCAATACCTGTTTGTAAACTTGTTAGTAAACAACAAGCACCAACTGCCAAGTCTAATCTAAACACATTCAGTTTATAATCTTCCCATTTTCTTTGCAAGAAATTTAATATGACACAAAGATTAACCTTCTGATCTCGGAGAAAAAAAAAACCTTTAATGGCACTACAGACTAGCGCTGGCATCAGACGTCTAACTTGAAATATTATGTCCTCACTGGCAGCACTAAATTTCCCATGGATTAGCTGACAGTGATACCTCAGGACTCACAGGAAAACTGTATTGCAGAGGGAAATAACAGTGAGGCAAAAGCCAAATCTTTTTCTGGACTGTAATTCTTAGTCTTCTTTGATTCAGAGCTGGAATTGAATACCACTAGGCTTTTAAGATGAAAGACTTATTGTTTTACATACAGTATTTAATGAGTATTACAAAATAGCTGATGATATCCACTAACATAAGCAGGAGCCTTCATGTTTTACAGAGGTGATGGGGGATTGATATTTCTAATATCTGCTGATCAATATACACACACCTTGAAAAGCTTCACAGTTGGCCCCTTACTTATTTGTATACAGTGTCAACTGGTTTTATAGGATAGACCCAAAGCAAGCTTTTGGGAAATGGTGATGAATCACCTTCATGTTCCAGACATTTACATTCAATCACAACAATTCAGAAGTTTGCTGGTTTGAGATTCACAGCAAACTTGAACCAGCAAACTTCTTCAGGACTTCAGAAGTCTTCACACAGGCTTTGTTTCACTATTACAATTAAGTACCTCAAAGCCAAGAAGACAACTGTGCTGTGCTCCCGGGGGACTGTGCAATGAGCTAGTCAGATACCTGTAACCCCTTGGGACACCAGCCAGCTGCTTCTAGCTCCCTCCCACCAGCACCCAGAGCCCTGCTCACCAGCAAGCGAACGGACGCCCCAAAACATCATTAGGTATTTCCCTGCATACCCCGTCACAATCACAAACGGTGCTGTGCTGTTCCTCTGGTGCACTTCTTGGAGGCTTGCTGCTTCTTACTGTCATATCTAACCACTCACAATATCAAGTCTGTGTTACTTCATTAATAGAGTTGCAGCAGAGCTCTTGGAGACTTTCTAGCCATTGTTTGATGAGCAGCAGCTCCAAGGCTTAAGGAAATGCTCACAGGTACAGAAAACATGAAGGATAGGGAAGAATCTGCAAAAACAAGGTGTCAGCTCACAATCAAAAGGCCGCTGTAAGTCACAGCATCTCTTCTACCTTCAAGTTATTGGCACCTTGTCACCTTACTAGATTTCTCATACCAATGGCTGGCTTGTGAAAGCAACACTGAATGCACCATCAGGTAGAAAGATACAAGCTTACTACAGAAACACTCCTTTACCAAAACCACTCCAAATCATAGACTCATAGAATGTTTTGGGTTGAAAGTGACCTTATAGATCACCTAGTTCCAACCACCCCTTGCCATATTTAGGGACACCTTCCACTAGGTCAGGTTGATCCAAGCTGACCTTGAACACTTCCAGGGATGGGGCATCCACAGCTTCTCTGTGCAATATGTTCCAGTGCCTCACCATGCTCACAGTAAAGAATATCTTCCTAATATTCCATCTAAACCTGACTTCTTTCAGTTTAAAGCCATCCTGCTTGTCCTATCACTACATGCCCTTGTTAAAAAGTCCCTCTCCAGCTTTCTTGTAGACCTCCTTCAGACAGCAGAAGGCTGTAATGAGGACCCCCCAGAGCCTTCTCCAGGCTGAACCNCGGCGGCCGCGGCGGGAGGTGGGGGCGATGGCGGCGGCGCAGGGCTGCGGGCGAGGGGCGGAGCGCAGAGACCCTGTGGCTGCCATGGCCGCCTCCCCCTCCCTGCAGCCTCCCTTAAATACTATGGGGCCGTAGCTGCGACGGGCGCCGCTGCCGAGCGTACCATGCGGGCTGTCATCGCCTTGGCCGCGGCGTTGGGCAGCCTGCTGCTGGGAGGCTGCCTCCTGCGCCTGGGCGGCCAGCAGCCCCTCCGCGCCAGGTAGGGCGGCCGACTGGCCTCGCCCGCGGTCCGGAGCCGGCTGGAGAGGGCGGGAGGAGCCGGACGAGCCCCACGGGGCGCGGCGCAGCCTGGTGCGGTGCCCCCGGCTCGGTCTGGGCTCGGCGCGGGTCGCGGGCAGGAGAGCGGCGCCGCTCGCGCCGGGTGATGTTCAGTCACTGGTCCTGACAACTTTGTTTTCCCGTCTCGCTTGCCAGGGGCTGGGAGGAGGACGCAGGAATAGCGGCTGTCACGCCGAAAGTGGTGCGAGCCCTCAGGTCGCCCCTGACGCCCCTTCCTCAGACCGAGAACAGGTACGAGCTGGGCGCCCGCAGGTGGGTTGCCTTGAGATCGGGTCTACAAAAGCAGAAATTCGCCTTCGCTCCGGTTCATTCTTGCTTTTGTTTCGGTAGCTTGATCAGAGAGAGCGTTAGAGATTATTCGGGCAAATGGCATTTTGCTTTAACTGTAATGAATTATTTGCTCATGAACCCTCTTATTGACGGCTGTCACTCTGCCGTTGGTTTTGAGCCCAATAAAATATTGTGTAGTGCAATTTTGTTAACGTACAATGCAAAAAGTGCCTGCTGAATGACACATTCCAGGTATCTTTTTATTCTTCTTTCCAGGAAGGTGGAGCTGGGTAATGCTGTTACTGTTTTTGTAATCTGTATTTAGTTAAAAATACAGAGGTATCATTAACAATCCATAGGATGAAGGCAAGACATATGAAGCCTGTTTCGTTTTGGGTTGGCATTGTACTTTGTGGGAACCCATTCATTTGATCCTCTGTCTTGACCTTCTAGATCAGTGTAGATTTTTGCTTTACAGCCTGTTATTTTATACTGTGAAGNATTAATAGAGTTGCAGCAGAGCTCTTGGAGACTTTCTAGCCATTGTTTGATGAGCAGCAGCTCCAAGGCTTAAGGAAATGCTCACAGGTACAGAAAACATGAAGGATAGGGAAGAATCTGCAAAAACAAGGTGTCAGCTCACAATCAAAAGGCCGCTGTAAGTCACAGCATCTCTTCTACCTTCAAGTTATTGGCACCTTGTCACCTTACTAGATTTCTCATACCAATGGCTGGCTTGTGAAAGCAACACTGAATGCACCATCAGGTAGAAAGATACAAGCTTACTACAGAAACACTCCTTTACCAAAACCACTCCAAATCATAGACTCATAGAATGTTTTGGGTTGAAAGTGACCTTATAGATCACCTAGTTCCAACCACCCCTTGCCATATTTAGGGACACCTTCCACTAGGTCAGGTTGATCCAAGCTGACCTTGAACACTTCCAGGGATGGGGCATCCACAGCTTCTCTGTGCAATATGTTCCAGTGCCTCACCATGCTCACAGTAAAGAATATCTTCCTAATATTCCATCTAAACCTGACTTCTTTCAGTTTAAAGCCATCCTGCTTGTCCTATCACTACATGCCCTTGTTAAAAAGTCCCTCTCCAGCTTTCTTGTAGACCTCCTTCAGACAGCAGAAGGCTGTAATGAGGACCCCCCAGAGCCTTCTCCAGGCTGAACCACCCCAGCTCTCTCAGCCTGTCTCCACAGCAGAGGTGTTCCATCCCTCAGATCAGGTTCATGGCCCTCCTCTGAACAGGTTCGCAGCCTTCTTATGTTGGTGGGCCCCAGAGCCCCACACACACAGTGTTCCACGTGAGGTCATTTTTATCTATAATATACGTAGTTTTACAACATACCTTTTATAAGACAAACACAGGACACATTGACTATTATTTTTCAATTCAGAGAAAGAGCTATTGAAGTAGCAGCGGCTTCACTACCCCAGCCACGGGGCAGGGCTGCCTGCCCTCGCCGGGCAAGCCCCGCACCCTGCTCCCGCCGCCGTCCCGCACGGCGCCCCTCTCCCCCATTAAAGTTTGGGCAGTTTCGACTCCCTCGCTCCGCCGCCCTCGACACAGGGAAGCGCTCCGGGAAGCGCCCCGAGCGGCCGCCGGCACAGGCCGCCGGCACAGGCCGCCAGCAAAGGCCGCCCAGGTGCCGCCCTCACGCCGGCCGAGCCCGGCCGCCCCCCCGCCAGCAG
>VYZP01047867.1:14219-46936 GCA_013400635.1 Hypocryptadius cinnamomeus | reverse complement strand
CACGCCGCCCCCCACGGCGCCCAAGCCCCCCAAGCCCCATGCCGCCATCCAGTCGGTGAGCGCCAGCTCCACGCCGGCCCCGTCGCCAGCCCGGCAGCTGAGCCCCGCGGCCAAGCCCTCCAGCACCCCGCCCTCGCTCTGCTCCAGCCCCGCCAAGCCCCTGTCGCCCGGCGCGCAGCCCCAGCAGGTGCCGGTGAAGCCGCCCCGCTCCACCATCGCCAGCCCGTCCGTCGACAGTGCCGGCCCCGAGCTGGCGCAGCAGAAGCTGGAGGAGACCAGCGCGTCCCTGGCCGCCGCGCTGCAGGCGGTGGAGGAGAAGATCAAGCAGGAGGACAGTCAGGCGGCAGAGTAAGGGGGTGCAGGGGTGGGTGGTGGGCTCCCGGGAGGGGGTGAGGCCACTCAGTGCTTCCGAGCACAGGACCATGCACAGGGGTCAGGCTGTGACACCACGGTGCGAGTGGCATGGTGCTGGGGGACACTGGTGGAGCACCAGGGGACCCTGGCTGGAACCGCCCTGGGGAGGTGACACTGAAGGACATCTTGCTGGAGCAGCATGGGCAGGGGGACCTAGGCATGTGGGTGCCCTGGGGCCTGTCTTGCAGAGGGGACACTGGGGACATGGAGCTAGAACACTGTGCCATGGCACTGGGGACACAGTGCTGGGCACTGCAGTGCAAAGGGGCAGGAGGGCCGTGCCATGGGGCCCAGGGGGCTGTGCTGTGTCCCCGTCCCTGCCTGCCCTGACCCGTCTCTGTCACTCTCCAGCTCGGCCGTGGAGTCGAAGAGCACCGTGAGCATCCTGGACGACATCGGCAGCATGTTCGACGACCTGGCGGACCAGCTGGATGCCATGCTGGAGTGAGGGGCGCCAGGGCCCCGAGAACCTCAGGGCTTACGTGGGCACAAGGGCACAACGATCCACGACCCCCCGGCCCCGCCGCCCTCCCCCGTCCCCTTTGTACAGCCGTCCCCTCCCGGACATCCCGTCCCTCGGGGTTTGCACAAAGAAGAAGATACCTCAGGATTGTGCTCACGGACTCGGCGCCGGCTCCGGCAGGACTCCCTTTTGCAGAAGCAAAAAAACAGAAAAACAAAAACCACAGAAATAAAACCCAACAGAAGAAACAAAGCAACACGCTCCGGACCGAACCGGGGCTCCGGGGGCTCCCGACTGACCCGTCCGGCGGCCACCCGCGCCCTGCCAGCCGCGGTGCCACGGGTCACCGCCACCCGAATGTAGCACAAGCCCTGCCCGGCGCGGTGGCTCCGCCAGCCGCATGTCACCGATGGCGTTTGCTGGTGGCGGGGCCGGGCGGGCAAATGCACTTGGGTTTCTTTGCTCCGTTTTTAATTTTGATTTTTAAACTTTGTTTTCTTTCTCGGTCGGCGTTGGCGGGGACGGGCAAGGCTGGCAGTGGTCCTGGGGGCAGCGGGACGTGCCCCTGCCCGGCCCCTCCCCGCCCGGGGACAGGACGGTGATAAGCTATAAAAAAAAAAAAGTATTAATTTATTGGAGGGGAAAAAAAAAATAAAAAAAAGATATAAAGCAGATTTCCTCCTACCCCAAAATAATAAAAAAGAAATAAACTTTAACAAATATATATTTAAAAGATTTAAAAATATTAGCAATTATATATAAAGCAGTTTAAAAGAAATCAAGAGAAAACTGGATTTTAGCTTGAGAAAAACTATTAGATTATACTAAGCTGTGTGTCTTGTGGCAAACTCATTCTAAGAGTAGCACAATATTTACCTTTTCTCTGGGTGGAAGGTACGTGCGAGCGGTTCTGGTCGGGTTTTCCGTTGGGATTCAGTGTCGCGTCTTTCTTTTTCCACCGTTACGAACTCAAAGGATGTGCCTTGTTTTATGGAGGTTTTTGTTAATTCTTACACTGGAGGTGTTTCATTTCTTTTGGAGTGTCTTCAGGGTTTGGTTTGGTTTCTTTTTATTGCTTTTGTTGTCGGTCTCTGTCTGGGTGCGTGTGGGTGTGCGTGGGTGTGCACGCGGGGTGCGTGTGCCCGGTGCGTCCCGCGGGATGCACCGCTGTATATTCCTGTACAAACTGGAGTTGGAGTCTGGTTCAGTCGCTTGAGTCCTGATGAATGCATTTTTTGCTTGTGGTTTCCAAACAAACGTGTTGCTGTTCCTTTCTTTCTCTCGAGACGTGGAGTGGTCTCTCCCTCCTTCCCTCTCCCTCCCTGCCCTGTCTCCCCCGTCTCTCCCGTTGTGGTCGCTGATCCAGATGTGTTTGGCACAACTTTGAAATTTCTTTTGGGAAAAAAAAAAAAAACCCAACAAAACACAAAAAAAAAGACTTTAAAAATAATTAAAAAAAAAAAATAAATCACCCGCCTGAAAATATCTGTTGAAAAGAAAAAAAAAATATGTATCTAAAAAAAAAATCCATAAAGTTCTACATGATGGATATATACATATATATATTTTTTATGATTAAGTTATGGACTCTGTATCGTATCCCATCTGTCCAGCTCTGCATCTTGGTGCTGCTCCCTGCTCTTCTGTGCTTAGATTTCACCTCTACTCGTCTTTATTCTTCCTATTCTGAATTGTAGATGGCTCGTGGTGCTGTGAAGACGTTTGCTCCTATACCAAGTCTGGCAACAAATATTTAAACAAAAATAAAAAAATAAAACCCCTGCCGGGCTGCCACCACTGTTTGTGTCCCCAAGCCCTCCCGAGTCCTCGTGGCGTGCTGGGTGTTTGTGCTGCACAGTCTGTGGGCACCCCTGGGTGCCTCTGTGGGGTGCTGGGGCCTGGCTGGGACCTGTCCCCCGTGGAGTGTAGGGCCCAGGCACTTCCATTTTCACCCCACGGGGCCAGTGCTGGCTGCTGGCTCCCTGCAATAACTCACACCGGGCAGGAACAACTCTTTCTGCTTTTATTGTCAATGAAGAAATAATCAAATCTATATTACAATCTTAAAAACAGTAGAAAATGTGAGTAAAAATGCAACGGAGGCTTTTTGTCTTTAATGTGGAGACCATTATTACAGAGTGGTGAACAATGGGCTTGTGGAACTTGATTTGAGAACTAGCTGTGGCATAAAAATCGTACCTGGCTACTCAAGGAAACACCTCTTCCCACATGGATCGGCCCGGTGCCTTGGCAGTAAAATTAAATACTAGAGACAGAAAGGGGTCGGGTGCCCACCCAGGGTACGGCCTAAAGCTCAGTCCTGCCACGGACAGGGGCCCAGCCTGTCCCCACCAGGACACACGGACTGTCCAGTCCTGGCGCTGGCCAGGGGCTGTGCTTGCCTGGCCCCGAGCCCCGAGGCCCAGTGTCACCTCAGCCCCAGCCTGGGGGTGTCCCCAGCTGGGGGGGACACAGGCAGAGGAGGCCAATGGCACTGGAACAGTTTCCTCTTTTCCAATCATCTGGGGCAGATCTGAGGGAACACCTGGAGCGCCCGTGGGGCAGAGCCGTCCGGAGAGCCGCCGGCCGAGGGGCAGCAGCAGCAGGCAGTGGTCGGTGCAGGAGGAGCTGCAGCAGTCGTTTCAGTGGTGTGGTCACCCACAGGCCGATGGAGGGGAGAGTTTTTGGTCTTTCAGTGTGCAGGACTCGTGTGACGCTCTCGTTAGCACGTCCAGACCTGTGGACAGACGATGGCACCGCAGGCAGTGACTCCTGAGCAGCCCTGTGGGCTTCTCCTCGTGCCTCACGGAGCTTTCCTCTGCACTGCCAGCATCCACAACACTGTCAGGAGGGAAACCTCCCGCCTTTGGAGAACCATCCCCTTGTTTCAAACAATCCCAGAATCATTAAGGTTGGAAATGACCTCCAAGATCATCAAATCCAACCTGTGGCTGATCCCTACCTTGTCACCCAGCCCAGAGCACTGAGTGCCACATCCAGTCATTTCCTGGACACCTCCAGGGATGGGGACTTCACCACCTCCCTGGACAGCCCCTTCCTTAGCAACCCTTTCCATGAAGAAATTCTTCCTGATGTCCAACCTGAACGTCCCCTGGCCCAGTTTGAGGTTATGTCCTCTTGTCTGGTCACTTGTTCCCTGGGAGCAGAGCTCAACCCTCACCTGGCTCCTGGAGTCACTTGGACTCCTAACTCATTTAATGCCCTAATTCCAGCACTGGACGAGCCCAAACCACGCAGGAGAAGCCTGAGCAGACCCACCTTTACAGTGCTGTCCACGGCGCCGGAGAAGAGGCGGCCACGGGACACGGCCAGGGCGGTGACACTGCCCTGGTGGCGCAGCAGGGTCTGGGTGCAGATCATGTTGTCCATGCTCCACACCTGCGGGGACACGGGGAGCGTGAGCCGAGCACAGCCCGGAGCACCGGGAGGGACGGGGATGATGCATGTCACAGGTGACACACGGACGTCCCTGGGGGTCCCCCCGCCCTTCCCTCGGGGCTCCTGGGCTGTCCCAGGCTCCAGGTCCGGCCCCACACACGCACCCTGAGCGAGCGGTCGTAGGACGCGCTGAAGACTTTGGTTTGATCAGGCGTGGAGATGACGGCGAGGGCGTAGACTGTCCCCACGTGCCCGGTCAGCGTGCGGACCTGCTCCTTGGTCTCGATATCCCACACCTGCAGGGACAGCTGGGCTGGGTATCCACTGTGCTGAGGCCACCCAGCTCCGCTCTGAGAGCTGCTCCTGCCTCCATGCACAGTGCCAGGTGGGTGCTGTGCCCGAGGGGACAGGCAGAGCCAGGTGCTGTGCCCGAGGGGACAGGCAGAGCCAGGTGCTGTGCCCGAGGGACAGGCAGAGCCAGGTGCTGTGCCCGAGGGACAGGCAGAGCCAGGTGCTGTGCCCGAGGGGACAGGCAGAGCCAGGTGGCCACCCCCACACCCCTGCCCCCATCCCCAAGGGCAGCAGCCCAGCCCATACGTGGATGAGGTTCTCGTAGGTGCCGCACACGATGTGGTGGTTGGTCACGGCGATGGAGTACACGCTGCCTCCCGACGTCTGCAGCACGTGCACACACTCCAGGTTCCGGATGTCCCAGATCTGAGAGAGATCGAGCAGAGGCAGCATGAGACCCTTCTCCACAGGGGAGATCCCTTGCAGCCATTCTGCCATGCACAGAGTCAGCCTGGCTCCCCATGTGCCCCGATCACACCTTTAGGGACAAGACTATCCAGCTGGGAATGTTCAGCACTGAAGAGCAAATCCCTGTTATCTTATTTAGCTGCCCAACTTTAAATATCCAGGCTGGAAACATTGTGTGGAGTCTTCACACCCTTTGTGTGTGACTGCACACATGTGCACACACAGCCCAGTCCTTGACAGAACTAAAACCCAACACAGACAAATTAAGAGATTCATTAACACTGAGAAGGGCAACTTCCAATTTTCCTGTGTCCCCCAGATGCTGAGAGGTGACCTATTCATCAGAACCTGAGCCAGCACAGAGGAGGGGAACCCTCACACGGATTTATGGTAGCTCTGCAGCCAGCCAGTGACCTTCCCCCGTTATCAGCAGGAGTGTCAGTGCAGATAAGGCTGCGGCAGCCACGAGGCGCCGTGGCTGAGGCCCCAGTTTGTCCCAGTGAGCCTCCCCAGCAGCTCCCGAGGCCCATCCTGAGGAGATGGAATCAGCACAGGAAAACCCCACGTGCCAGCAGTGCTCTCACATCGCAGCAGCTGCCTCTGGTGCTGCTGGCCCAGTGCAGAGCACAGAGAGGAACAGGGAGAGGGGGCTCAGGGTGTCACCAGTGCCAGGGCCCCACCTTGATGGTCTGGTATGATCCACTGTAGAGATAGTTCTGGGAAGCCACCAGCGCTCGAACCCAGTGGTTGAGACCTGTCAGCTCCTTCTTCAGCTTGAGCTCAGTACCCACAATATCCCACACCTGTGGAAAGCAGGGACACACACACATAGGGAGGAATCTCAGTGGGGCTGGGCAGGACAGCAGTGCCCACCCTCCCTGCCCGGGGCCCTCACAGCCCTTGTGGGGATCCTTGTGCCAGCTCTCCTGCCTGATGGGAATTGCCTGATCCCACTGACTCGCCAATAAAACCCAGAAACTGCTGAGGGAGCACATTCCCTGGGGGAGCCAGCCTGGAGCCTGCACTATTGCTGGCAGAGACCCTTCCCTAGCAGAGCCACAGGCTGCAAAGCCTAAACCACAGCTGCAGCAAGGAACTGCCCTGCACTTCCACAAAGCTCCCCTCCCACCCCTGGCACACAGGGACTGGCAGATCTCACTTCCCCCACTCTGAGCCTGCCTGGCTCATTGGCAGGAAGTGGCCAGGGACGACAAACCCAAAAGGCCCCAAATTCTCCTTGTGCTGTGTGGCTGCTCCAGCCTTGAGCTCTCTCCAGAGCTGAACCACTCCAGGCCCCAGATAAAGAAAAGAGCACAGTCCTCTTACAGATGGACGGGCCCATAAGCTGTCTCACCAGGAGCTGGAAGCAGAACCATGGGAATCTAGCCAGGGTTTTAAAGGGCAGCCTGAAAAGATGTTCCTGATTTCTGCATGTTTTAGGTAGGGAATGCAGACTCAAGATCCTTTGGAGGCAGTTTCAAAACAGACAGCCTGAATCTCCAGCCAGTTCTGGAGCCCAGACACAATTCCCAATGGTCTGGGCAAGTCTGTTGGGGGCCTGAGGACACACACGCTCAGGAACTGCCAGGATACTGCAGCTGCAGCCTCAGGTTTAGAGCTGGAAGACATACAGTGGTTTTGCAGCCAGAGAACAGCTTTCCCTTGAGCACAGAGCATGGGCTAAACCTCTGCAGTGCTGGCTGCTCTGTGGCTCAGGAGACCTTAGCAACAAGGTCACCTACAGATCAAAATGCCACTTCCTTCCTCTTTGGACACTTCTGCCTGAGAGTTTGTACCCCTTGTCCCCAAACAGCCCCAGAGGAGCTCTGGAGCTGCACCTTGATGGCTTTGAGGGAGCCACTGAAGAGCATGTTGTGTGAGGAGACCAAAGTGCAAACAGGATTGTCGTGTGCTCGGATCGTGTTGACCTTCTGCAGGTTTTGAATATCCCAGACCTGCAAACAAGAATCATGGAATGGTTTAGGTGGGAAAAGCCCTCTAAGATCAAGTCCAGCACTGTCAATCCCACCAAAGCAGAGCACCCATGAAGGGCTGGGCAGGCTACCCTGCCCCAGCCCAGAGCACCAGCCCCCTGCTCCCAGGCAGGAGCTGGGAGTGGGAAATGCAGCCTGCAGGAAGCCCCAAGCCCACCCCAGGGGTGGATCCAGCACAGGAGGGTCATCAGTCCCCCCCCAGCAGAGGAGGGGCAGTCCCTGCTGCTGTACTCACGATGATGGTGCAGTCAGCAGAGCCACTGTACAGCTTGTTCCTGCAATGACACAAAGGGGGGGTCACCGAGGGACAGCACCATGGCAGGGTGTCACCCATTCCTCCCCAGACACTGGGGGACAGGAGCTGTGCCATGGCAGGGTGTCACCCAGCTCCTCCCCAGGCACTGGGGGACAGGAGCTGTGCCATGGCAGGGTGTCACCCATTCCTCCCCAGGCACTGGGGCACAGGAGCTGTGCCACGGCAGGGTGTCACCCAGCTCCTCCCCAGACACTGGGGCACAGGAGCTGTGCCATGGCAGGGTGTCACCCATTCCTCCCCAGGCACTGGGGGACACGAGCTGTGCCATGGCAGGGTGTCACCCATTCCTCCCCAGGCACTGGGGGCACAGGAGCTGCAGCCCCATGGCCTCGCTGGGCCAAGGCTGTGCCACCCACCCAGAGCAGACCCAGCTCCTGTGGGAGGCCAGGCTGGACTGGCCCTTGGAGCAGGGAGCCATGCACTCTGCTGGTGACCAGGGCAGGAAACCAGGACACGGTGGAGACCAGAGAGACACACTCTTTGTTCTTTTTTCCAGAGCAAAGAGGCAAGATACGCCTCTTATGCCTAATCTGGCACATACAGGACAGAGGATGGGAATTGTGAGGGCATGCTCAGGGGCCCCAGGGCTGTCCCCACTCTCCCCAGGGACGGACACCCCTCCTCACTCACCCCTGGATGCAGAGAGCCAGCACAATTCCATCGTGACCCTCCAGGGTCTTTTGGCACTTGTATGTGGTACAGGTATCCCACACCTAACAGAAAACACAAGGCAGAGGCTGGAGCCTGGGCAGGATGTCAGCACCCAGAGGAGGAAACAGGCTGGCTGTCCCCTGGGCACTGCCTGCCAGCCCTGGGCCTGCAGGCTTGGCTAGCAAAGGGAATGGACTGCAGAGGGCAAGGCTGACGAGACACAGGCCAGCAGCTGCTGCAGCTCTGCTCCCTCAGCCCAGGCCAACACAACACCCTGAGACAAAGGAGCAGCTCTCAGGCTCCTGCTGTAGCACTTCCCACCCCATCCCAGGGATCCAGTGGCACAGCACAGCTTCCTCTGCCACTGCAGAGGCTTTTCCCTGAGCACACACTGCTCTCTCAAGAGGAACGTGGGAATGTGGTGCCCAGAGCAGAGCAGGGGAGAAATCTGCTTTCCTTCCCTAATGTACAGCAATATCCCTTCCTTCCACATGACTCTACAACCAAGGAAACTAAAGCACAGCTCTGCTCCTGGCAGGGTTAGCTGTGGCAGCCCATGGGGTCCCCAGCCTGGCCAGCAGCCACCAGCAGCCACCACGGTGACACTGGGAAGGGCTGCTGAGGCTGCACCGGGGCACTGCTGTCAGTCTGAGTTACTGAAAACAGGACAAAGGAAAACAAACATGCCATAAAACAGGGAAAGGACACATTGGATCAGGGACAAATGTTTTGTTCTAAGATGACTTTTTATAACAAAAGAACATAAAATCAGAAGCTGAAATAGTCCTGAATAACCTTAAATGCCACATAAAGCAAAATCAGCAGCTGCAGGAATGAGATTCTAATCAGGGCCTTGCAAAGATCTCTGTTTGTCTCTCAATTTCACCAGCACATGTTTCCTTGCAGAGAATTTTGTCCAACTACAATCATAAAGAATCATTTGATTCCTTGGAGGAAACTTTAGGAAGCAACATCCACCCACCCCACAAACGAACTCAGCTTCTGTTCCACGTGCAAATGCAGAAGGTGCATGGAAGAGGGAAGCTCTTACCTTAATGGTTTTGTCTGAGGAGCCACTGAAGAGCAAGTCTCCTATGGAGTACACACACAAACACCACACGGGGCCCTGGTGGCCCACAAAGGTCCCCTTGCACTTGAAGATCTGCTGAGGATCATAGGCTGCAGAAAGGAGAGCCAGGTGAGGGAGGGAGGGCAGTGCTGCTGCTCTGCACAGCTGCCAGAGCAGCCAGGAGGGCTCCCTGGGCTCCCCACACCCAGCCCCAGGCAATGGGGATACTCACATCCAAGGATGCCCATGTTGAGCCGAGCATTGATGTGGGAGAGCTCATCCTGAAAAACACAACAAGCTGTGTGAGCTGTGGAGCCATCCAGGCCAGCCTGCCCTGGACATGGCCTTACAACTGTCCCCTCCACTGCTACAACCCCTCTTGTCTTCTTGACTCCTACAGGGCCCTTCCTCAGTGGCTGACTCATCCTCTGACCAGAGGTCTCTGCTCTACTCTGTGACTGCCACATCCCTCTGTCACCACCCTCCAGAGACCACAGGGCTCTGACAGCACCTGCACTAAACTCTCAGTATTCAGAGAGGCCCAGAAATACCTCTCAGAATATACTGTCCTCACTCTGCAATTCACCAGACTGCTTGGACCTGCTTATCTCCCTGCTTTCTGCAGGCAGGGAGGAGGGGACAATGCCCCTGTAAAAGGCCCAGGCTTTGGAGCAGAAGGCTCTCCCCAAAGCCTCCCCCCACTGCAGGAGAAGCCCAGCTAGGGGCAGAGGCAGGTAACTCCAGAGGCCCAGGGTCCTCACGTTCAGCATGGAGGCATCCCTGCGGAATTCCATCAGGTCCTCGCTCAGCTTGCTCTGGTTCTCATCCAGCACATCTGTGAGAGAGGGACAGGCCCACAGTCACTGCAGAGCCACTGGTGGCATCCCAGGGAACAGGCAGAGGGCACCCACTGCCCCCCAACCTGGGGGCACACTGCTGCCATCAGCAGGGAGAGCAACCCTGTGATGCACCACCCAAGAGCTGCCCTGCCCCTAGAGCTCTGACACAGAGCTCGTCTGGTGCACACCCACCAAACTTCAGCTCCAGGTTCTTCTCCAGCTGGTCGATTTTCTCGGAGAGCTTCCCCAGCATGGAGCGCAGGAAGGCGATCTCCTGGTCCTTCTGGGCCATGGCCACCTGCATCTCGTGGAAGCGATCGTCCGTCTGCTGCAGGAACTCCTTCAGCCCCTCGAACTTGCACGTCTCCAGGTGGGTCTCATAGGTGTCCTGGTTTCCTATGAATGCACACCTGAGGGGAAGGCAGATGCTGGTTGGAGCAGGGCTCTCCTGGAGACTCAGCTGCCTCCCCAGGGGAGCTCCAAGGCCTGTGTGGGTCCCCAGCTGTCCTGCTCCTCCTGCCAGCAGCAGGGATTCTGCGGTTCGTGATCCTTCAAAGGGTGGACTTGATCATCGTGGAGGTCCTTTCCAATTTTAGTGATTCTATGATCCTGCTGGGAGAGGCAACTGCAGGACAAGAGAGGCCAAGCAGCTCCCATTCTTCCAGCCAAGGCACTGGCCCCAAACTGGACTGTCTGTCTGGGAAGTTGCAAGGAAAAGCAGATCTTGGGCAGGAGACAGAGGGTGGTGTCAGTTTGTTGTGTTCACCAGGAGCCATCAAAACCAGTGGAAAAAACTGCAGCTGACCTCAGCAGATGCTGCCTTGGGCCTGCAGCATGGCACAGAGTCAGGGCTGCTCTGCCAAGACCTGGCTTAGGATCATGGAATCATGGAATTGTTGAGGTTGGAAAAGACCTCTAAGACCATCGAGTCCACTCGTACCCCCAAGGCCCCAAGTGCCACACATCCCCAGGTGCCACATCTGTACCACATGTGGCATTTAAATCCCTCAGGGATGGGGACTCCACCACTGCCCTGTGCCAGTGCTGCAAGAACTTTCTGTGAACCCTCTTGCTGCAACAGTAAACCCAAGCAGGGGCTGCCCTGGGGCTCGGGTGACAGGGAACCCTCTGAGGTGGATCAGCACTTCCCTTGCCTGGGACAAGGTCTGGCTGGCAAGACACAGCCATGGTGCTCAAATTACTCTTGTCCTCATCCCCCTCTCTTCATGCTCTGACTCTCTCCAGCTCTTCTGCCTGTGCACTCACCCTCCTCACCCTCCTCCTCACCGTGACCTGCCTGTTCCCACCCCAAGGCTCTGGGGCTGCCTCCTGCAACCCCTGTAAGCCCCAGCTCAGCCTCAGGCCAATGCACAGCACTGGGAGAGCTGCTCAGAGCCTCGGGGCCACCCCAAGGCTGCAGCAGCCAAAAAGCAGCTCAGTAATGAGCTCAGTGCACTTCCCCACCCAAAATCATCAGCTCCTTACCCGTATTTGGAGTGGGGACACTTGATGTGCTCACACTCCTTCAGGTGAGCCTCCAGGTTCATTTTGAGGAGGGGAGGGCAGCTGGGGTTGTTGGGGCAGCGCACGGGCCTGTAATCACAGCTGCTCTCATGATCCCTGTCCAGGAGAGAAGCAAAGGCAGAGGAAATCAGCAACGAGCAAAAATTATTGGGAACAACACAGACCATCAGGAGAGGAGCAAACCAGCCCTGTGAGGCTGTCAGATGATCCAAAGACTCCTGCTCTGAGACTGCAATTCCAGCTTTAAATTCTCATTTGGCCAGAAAATTGAGAGCAATAATAGGCCACATTTTCACAGGGCACATCCACTTCTGCAGCTGATGGGCTGAGCCTTCAGGCAGCCATCAACAGCAGGCAATGGACAGGGAAAACAGGGATGGAGAGGGAGATAGATTTCAAATTCATAGCATATAATGAAGATAATTCCTCTTACAAAAAGAATCCCAAGTTTTCTACTTGACCTCGGCCATGGTGTTTCATCCCAGGTGTGAGGTGGCCGCTCTCACAATGCACACCCTGTCCCAGTGCTGGCACTCAGGGAACAGAAAACTGCATCCTCCCCCTGACACCAGCCCTGAGCTGTCCCCCGAAGCCACCCTGCCCATCCCCCTGGCACAGCCAAACACAGCAGCGCTGGCAGGAGCTGCACGGCCCCGGAGCCGCAGGGCAGCTTGGGCAGGCAGGGCCCTTTCCCTGGAGAGGATCCCTGGAAGGAGCACTCACTTCCTGGCACTCAGCTTGATGGTGAAGGGGCAGCCACGGGGGTCCACCTCGAAGGCGGTGGGCTTGCTGCTGGCGGCGGGCCGGCAGCCGTACTTGCAGTGGATGAACAGCTCCCCGATCTGCTCGGCCACCGCGATGTTGTTCACCACCACCGTCAGCTTGGCGTTGTCCACGGGGCACTTCTCTGCCAGGGAGGGAAGGATGGCACGGTCAGTGAGGGCTGAGACAGGGCACCAGCGTTTCCCAGAGCCCCTGCGTGGAAATTGTGGTTTTGTGCCTTCCCTGGTCAGGTCAGCCAACTCCCGGGTGAGTGGCCATGGAAAGAGCCAGGAATATTCACCCAAGGCCTGCCAGCCATCATCTTTGGTTTGTCTTGGGGTGTGGAAAAGTTACAGTTTATGTTAATCCATAATGATTTGAGGGAGCTGCCAGTGAAAGAAGCCCACGCTGATTCAGACTGCCTTGTGCTGGCTGAAGGGTGAGTGTTCACAGGCAGAGAGCACAAGTCACCAGATGCCCCAGCCATAACCTGCTCCTCACCCAGGCCTGGGCTCAGCTCCTGCTGCCAGCAACCACTGAAACCCAGGATCCCCTACGATGGAAAACACCTCCAAGATCATTGAATCCAAGCCTTGGACTGACCACCACCTCATCAACTGAGCTCTGCCACATCCAGCTGTTTATGGAACACTCCAGGCATGGGGATTGCAATTGCAAAGCCTTTTGCTACAGATCTGTGGGCTGGGGCTGATATAGCAGAGCACAGTGAGGGGATTAACATGCAAAGCAGAGGGACCTCTTGCATGTGGAACACAAAAATCTTAAGGCAGAAAGAGCTGCTGCTTTGCAGGACTCCCCAGGGAGCCTCCTCAGGGCTCGCTGTTCTGGTAATGCCAATGGCTTGGCTCTGTGCTGAACAACAGCTTGCCAAGAGGGGCACAGGCTCGTGCCAAAAAAAGTCTTTTTTTTGCTATCAAAGTCCAACCCAAGTGGGAGCTGGTTAGCCCAGGCCAGCAGCCAGGGGCTGGGGCTCTCCCAGGGTTCTGGAAGAGCTGGGTGAGCTAAAGCAGCTCAGTGGGGCTCAGTCAGGGGCCAGAGCCCTGGCACTGAAGGGATGGGGGAGAAGGGGCTGATGCCAAATGTGGCCCCTGCTTCTTTATCCAGGCAGCCACAGAAAGCTTTCAGTTTGAAATCAGTGGGTCAACTCTGGGCGAGACATGTATTATCCTGGGATTATCCATTGCATTTTCCAGGATCTGAGAACATCCTGTGCCCAGCCCTGCTGCAGTGCCCATGCTCCAGAGTGCACCACTGGCCCTCAGCCCCAGCCCCTCACTGCTGCAGTGGCACGTCTGTCTGACAGCTTGTTTTAAGTCTTTGGACATTTTTCTGCAGGTTTCTCTTTAGGTGAAAGCAAATCGACCAGGAAATAACAGTGTTTTGGCTGCATCACACAAGAAGAGCTCTGTACTCACCAGATGTTAAGGCACATCTCCTGCAAAACGTGTGCTGTGGAGACAGAGAGGAACAGCAGCGTCAGCGTAAAACGAGAGCGGGCAAATGATTCCCTGTGGCTACCCATGGGAAAGGTGGGAGACACCAAAGCCTGTGCCTCAGGAGCCTCAGCAGCTGCTCTGCCTGTTTTAGCTCAGCACCACAGGGCAAACCCCAGCTGCTTGCTCAGGCAGCTCAGGGTGAAGCACAGGTCCTGAACACACACTTTGGAGCTTTGACCTTCTCCCCATTCATGATCATGGTGCAAGCCAAAGCCAGGGGCATGTTCTGCCACACTCTGATATCCATGGGGTCACAGAATCCTGGAATGGTTTGGGTTGGAAGGGATCTTAGAGATCATCAAGTTCCAATTCCCTGCCATGGGCAGGGACACCTTCCACCAGACCAGGGCTCAGAGCTCCATCCAGCCTGCTCTTGAATACATCCAAGTCTTTCCTACCCTCCACATCTGCATAGGGTTTCTCTACTTGACCCTCCACTGTAGCCCATGTCATCCCTCTCACTCCCCTGAGAAGCCCTCAGGGGAAAGGAAAGCCTGGCCTCTCCCTGTCCTTGCCCAGTCAGCCCACCACATCCATCCCTCTGGAGCCCTCTCAAGGCAGCAGAAGCTGCCCTGTCCTGCTGCCAGGCAGATGGAACAGCTGGTTTGTAAGCCCATTAAATGCTCTGTAAATTTGAGCACTTTAAATAGCTCCCCTCTCCGTTCTGACAGTTTAACTTGACAAAGTAGCAAACACAGTGGAACACACTAATGAACACAAAGGCTGCAGCATTTCACTGGTCCTGTTCCTGCCCTGTGCATTCCCTGGAGCCTCCTCAGCCACGTTCCCTGGCCATGGAGCCAGCTCTTGGCAGGGCTGTGAGTCCCCCTCTGGAGCTGTTATCTGCTGCCCTGCTCCCATGGCCTTTTCCTGCCCGGCACAGCTGCACCGAGCTCCCTCCAGAGCTGCCAGAGCAGGACTGCAGATGAAGCCAGGCTGCTTCCTGCAGTGGGCTTTTTTCCACATTAACCAGTAAATCTCAGTGTCTCTGTGCAGAGCTGCTTACTGGAATGGTGCAGCCAAACTGCAGCAGCTTCCAGCACTTTTGGGGAATAGCACCCTCACTGCAATAAACAATCCTGAGCTCTGCTGCTGTTGCTACAGCCCCATCCTGGTGATCAGATCACGTCAGAAGCATTAGAGCCATCTCAAAGCCATCTTTCTTCACAAGTAGCACAGGAATAATATACAGCTTCTATTACATCCCAGGAAAATGGAATCCAGAAGAATATTCATAACACCCCATGCCTTTCATTTGAGGATCTCAAATCCCTTTGCAAGCATTAACTAAATGAAGCTTCAAGCCATTCTTGTTTTATAAGCAACACTTCCTTCACAACTGAAGCATAGCCATTCCTGGGGTGCCCAGGAGCTCCTGCAGAGCCCTTCAGGAGGAATTTTTGACCTCATGGAAGCCACAGCAAGGAGACTGAACATGGCCAGGATGGGGTGGCTGACAGTACAGCTCTCCTGGGAAAAGCCATCTCACTTTAAGCAAGCCCTAGTTTTGCCTGACAGTCCCCAGGGAGAGACAGAGGGGACAGTCCAGGTTTGACTGTGGCTCACACAGGATATTTGGGAGAGCCATGCCTTACCCCACAGGTTGTGATGACGGGATCCTTAAACACACTGCAGCACAGCTGGCAGCACAGCTTCACGGACGGCTGCTCTGCAAACACCAGGGGCTCCTGCAGGGCACACACAGCGACACACACAGCGTGGATTAGTCCAAACCAAGAGCCTGCAGCTCTGCAGAAGGAATAACACAATCCCTCCGTGCTGAGCCTCGGGGAGCCTGGGGCACACTGAGGGTTTTATTACATCAATGCAAAATTCTGTCTGGATCTGCTGAGTTCCAGTAGGGAAAGAATGAACTTGGGAATGGCTGGAGACCCTCAGCTCATCACAAACTGGGGGCCAACAGCATCTGGCAGGATCAGCACCTGACAGCAAACTGCACAGACCAACTTCTCTGCCAGTGATTCAGTCACCAGAACTGCAGGAGCTGCACTGGCTGGGACTTTCTCCTTGGTTGGCCTGAGCATAGAGTTGTCAAAATTGTACTAAGCCTGAGCTTAAGAGCAATTTTAAAGCAGCCTGCACTCTTGAGTTTTTGAAGCATTCTGAAGGAAGGGCTCCTTCACTCCTCAGGAAGCAGAAACAACATTGTTTCTGCTGCAATGGGCCCATCTCTCCAGTTTTGTTTACCAACTAGGACAGCCAGCACAGGGCTCCAAGCACGTCCTCCCGGAGCACCACGGCTCTCCATGCTCACATTTCAGAGCATTTCCAATCAATCTCTGCAATTCCCTCTGTCTTTTCATCCTGTGCTGCTCTCAGAAATGCAAACACGGCCCCCTGGGTTCCCAAATACGAAACAAACTCTTATCCCAGATCAGTGGCAGAACGCCGCCTGACCTTTTATTCATCCAGTTTGGGGTTGGTTACCGGGTCACAAGCTAAGCTCAGTTTAAAAGTATCCTCCCCCAGCATGTAGACAATTCCTTGCACCCTCCTGGGGATTACAATCAAGTCAGTGGGGTGCCACACAGCCCTGAATGGGGATGGGGCTCCAAATCCATGGGGAATTGTATTTTTTTGCTGCCTGGGGCCTGAGCCTTGCAACCCACCCTGCTCTGCTGCAGGGCCAGAGAATCAAGCAGGACTTTGCAGTTTTTCTGGGAAGCAGAAAAGCCTCACCATTGTCCTCGCTTTCCAGGCAGGGAAATTGTACACGAGGAAGCAAAGTCAGTGGTGGAAACAAAGTTAAAAGCAGGAGCCTGAGCCAGGCACTGCACAAAATCTGCCCCTAAGAGCTCTGTGTACTCACAACTTTCCACTAAGCTATTCTTTTGACACTGAGCTTCCTAATCCTGCTCCTTCAGACAATCCCAAATACCTACTGGCTCCTCCTCTTCCTCATGGAGTGAGAACGTGGAGCGCAAGGACATGTTGGACTCGGAGTGCAAGGAGCGGACGGAGATAGCGGAGTCGGAGCGGCGCGGGGTGCTGATCGGAGGCTGCGGACACAGAGCAGCTCTGGTCAGTGCAAATCATTCCCAAACTCCAGGCAGAGCCTTCAGTTTCAGTTTTCCCCCTCCACAACTCTCGGCTGCTCCACTCCCGGCTGCACTGAGTGGCCCTGCTGCTGTGTGCCCTTCCCTGCACCGTGCTCAGAGACAGGAATCACTCGGGTTTAACCCCCTAAGCCAGGCTGACATCACAATTGCAAGCACATCACCTTCTCCAAGGTGCATTCCCTGCACACTTACCGTGCACACCCGCAAAGCAACGGTCTGGAAGAATTAATCCTTCATGGAAAGCTCCGTAAATCTCCCCCAGAGACTGCTCCAGTCCTGCAACGTCTCTAATCTCTGCAGCAGCACTTGTTGTTGCACTCACTATCTAACTTCTGCCAAATTTCTTTGCGTAAGTGTGGAGACTTCCTTCTATTGAATTCTCTGTGAGCCCGGCTCTGCCGTTTCCTGCTCGGGAGGGGAGAGCGGAGCGGACACCGCGCACCAATCCAGAGAGATCCCCTGCCACAGCAGCCTTGGGATTGGCTTTGAGGGAGTGCTGCTGCTGGAATATCAACCAGCAGCACGTCTCTGAGGGTGCAATGGCAACCATCAGCACGTAGCCAAGGTGCCATTGGGTGTCAAAGTGCCACTGGAGGCTGCAGACAGTGGGAGATGGATCTGAGGATCCAGTGCAGCTGGGAGCGCAGCCACTGCGGGGTTACTCTGGGAGAGATGTTGCTGGTGGACTGCAAAAGGTGCAGAGAGGAGGAATAAAGGTCTTCAATGAGCAGAATGCATGCTTGGACAAAGAAATGGAAGAACGAAGCCAGAAGATTCAGACACTTCGGACAAGGCACGATGGATGAGCATCTGCACATGTCACACTCTCCAAGGCTTGGCTGTAGCCTCTGCCAGTCTCTAGCCCTGAGGAGTGCTGGCTGGAAGGAGCTCTGGAGATCCCTGGCTGCCCACTGGAAAAGGGACTCTCCCTGGCCCCGGCCCAGGCCATGCCTGGCACTGCCCAGGGAACAGGGGAAGCTGCACAGACCAGATTCTGCTGAGCTCCTGTCCTGCACCTTGTGGGAAAACCACTTTTCCTTGTGCTCAATCTGAGCCTCAGGAGCTGCATTCTGTGTGCCTGCCCCGGGTGAAAGTGGGTGACATCAGAGCCAGGGCCAGACAAAGGCAATGCAGGAGGGCAGTGGGGCCAGCAGGAAATTCAGCAATGAAAGCTGCAAGATGAGGTTCAGAGGCTGCTGCCCTGCCCAGAGACAAAGCACACTGCAGTCCCAGTGCAGCCTGGCTGGGCTGCAGGAGAGCAGCAGACCAGGATCCTGCTGGTTCCTCACACTGCTCTGCTGCCTCATTTTTATGATCCTGGGCTCTGAGGAACTCAGAAATGCTGCATCTGCTGAGAAGCCAAAGCATAAATGTCTTTCCCTTAAAGACAGCATATTTATTGACTAAATACATAAACCTTAAGGAGGAATGGTTATAATGAGGTAAATCCATCTTATGTGTATCCATTCATTTTATTATTTTCCTGCACTAGTAGCAGAAATTATTAAAATAACCAGAATGACTGTGCACAGCTCCCTCTCTGGAGGTGACAGGGGGTGAGGGCAGCAAAGGCAGGCCCTGCAGGGAGGCAGGTTTGTCACCAGCAGCATCCAGAGAGGATCACCAACAGAGAAGGGGACTGCAGCATTCCAGGAGGCAGGGGTGTGAGAGACAGAAGGTTTGTGTAGGACTCTGGGCTCAGCTCCCTGTGTCGTGGTTTGGATAATGCTGGTGTTAACTGCACAGCAGAGAAGGGGATGGGCTGAGTAGAATCCCTCACTTCCCCCAGGCTGGGGGGAAAACACAGAATGGCAGAGGGTGTGCTGGCAGTTCCAGACCCTCTGGGTATCTGCAGCCTTGGTTTTGCCGAGCAAACAAGGATAAAACTCAAGAGACCTCATTTCTGCACTAAACATCAGGCACACCTTCAAAGAGCTCAAGGATGGAGTACTCAAACACTTGATGGAAGATGGAGAGTTTTCACCTCTGGCTCAGAGGTGAAGCTCCCTGTAAACAACAGACTTTGGACAGGCAGGCAGCCTCCATCCATGGCATCCAACTGTTCCAGTACTCAGCTGCAATCTCTAGCTGCAGTTCCCACCACCTCAGTGACAGCAGCAGCCTCCAGGTGGAGGCTCCAGCACAGCCCTGGTTCCAGCTCCATGCAGGCACAGCAAGGTGGGAACCTGTGGCACTGTGTCCAGGCACAGCAGTCACTCAGCAATCCCTGCCCTGCACACACTGCTCTGCTTCTGTTTCATTACCAGCAGCTTTACAAGGAAAGAAAAAGGGGCAGTGGAGGTCACAGGAGGGCTCTGACTCGTCTCCAGCTGTCTCTCTGATGGCTAGAAGCTCTTGGCAGCTTCTGGAGGAGGGAAAACTCAGTGGTGAGGAAGGGAAATCCCAGATTATTTCTTGACAAAGCAAATGAAGCTTCCTAAGAGGGTTAGTGAGTCTGCCTGGAGCAGCAGGCAGAGCAGGACCGAGGCGGTTCTGGCTTGTCAGCACCTCACACTACTTCCTGAACCACTCATTAATCCTCTCACTATTTTTGCTAAAGAATATTTAACACTCAAGGGAAAGTGGGCTGAGACTGTCCAGGAGGACTGAAGCCGGCTCCCAGCAGAGATCTCCCCCATTCTTGGCTGCACACCCCAGTTCGTGCCAGTGGGGTTTTCAAAGGAGTCAGGGAGTTTCTTATCAGACCTGGCTAAATGAAATATTCACAGCATCCCCTCCTCTGGAAAAATCCTCCCCTCTGCCCTGTGAGAACTGCCCAGCTTGTGAAAAGGGCACTGTGAGCCCAGCACTCAGCCCAGAGGGTCTGTGCTGACAGCCAGGGGTGGCCTGAACACTGGCCCAGCTCGTGGGGTCAGTGCTGGGCTGGAGAGCTGCACTTGCCAAGGACACCAGGCAGATTTTCAAAGGACTTGTTAGAAAAAAGACCAACAACAAACAAAACCCCCACGGGCTCACATAAAACACAGCAAGATCTCTGAGCAACAGAAGGAACTTTATAGGATGCTGACAATAAAATTCTTTGCAATCTGGTGTCAAATTTATTTTAAGCAGTGCTGCAGCTCCACACTGCTGCTGACCCCAGTCTCTAACTCCAGCAGCAATGATCCATTTATGCCTGGCTTGGAAATTGGGTCTTGTAACCTGACTAACTCTACAAATACTTAATTTGAAGTTTGTTACTAACATGTTTAGATCTGAACAGAGCTTGTGGTTGTGAGATGTGGCTGGAGCACCAGCGACAAGAGAAGGTCCAGACTTGGACCATCCTTTCATCAAGGTTTGCTTTGCTGTTGCTGTTCTTTATTTAATTGATTTAGCTAATTTAATTTCTCTTCAAGCAGCTAACCCTGAAGACTGTTGAATCACTAAATTCCCCAAAAAGAACTTACTCAGAAGTGAGTGAGAAAACTGGATACAAAACTGGGAACTGCTTTACCACCAATGTACTGGGAGACACAGGAATGGTTTGTGTGGGAAGCCCAGCACAGCCTGTAGTGTCCAACATCCCAATCTGCAGGTTTCAAACCCGCTCCCTGTGGTCAGAGGCCCCATCTGGAGGTAGGAATAGGAATGGATTCTACGGCCATAACTGCAGAGCCAGCTGGGATCCATCCAACACGGAGAGTGCCTGGCCCCAGTCACAGCCCAGACGTCCTGGCAGGGGCTGTTCCCCCCGAGCTCCTGCTCTCCCAGGAGCCAGGTACTCCCTCACAAGCAGGCCCTGGGATTTGTAGTTCCCAGGCTTTGGACCCACATAACAATCTCAAGCAGTGTGAAAAGCAGCAGCAGCAGCTCCAGCCTAAAGCCCCAGGTGAGAATGAGCTGCTTCCCCACGGCACCAGCAACGCTGAGGCTGGTCCTGCCTCTGGGGCACACATAACACAGAGAACGATGAGGGAGGCAGAGGAGTCCAGAGGAGCTCTAGACACCTCTCATTTCACTTCTGATCTGCTAAGCCAGTCAGGAGGGTGCTGACAACACCTACCATGCCATCATCCTCGTCCCGTGGGGAGTAGGTGAGGGCGCTGGAGGAGGACGGGGTCCGACGGTGCTGCTTGAAAGTATTGGTCCCGTCAGCTTTACAGGGAATTAAAAAAGAAAAACAAGCATTTAGACTCCTCAGAAACATTGCCAAGTTGTGGGACAGCCTCTGTAGCTGTAAGTGTTCCTTAGAAAAGGAAAAGACTAGGGATTCTCCAATGCTGGTTCATGACTGAACATATCAGCACAGGCAGAACAACCCTCACCTCTGAGAGCTTGCCCAGAAAAGAGCACAGGTATTGTCCTGTCAGATCCACAGCTTAAAAATACTATTAAAAGGAAACTTTATACTCCCATGTATCTCAGTCACCAATAAAAATTGCCTGGATCCAGGGAGGTCTGGATATCCCTGAGGCACAGGGGAGCCATGCTAAATTAAATATGAAATATTTGTATAGAGATCATGTAACTGACTCTTATATGTATAAAAGTCTGAATGTAAATATTTGGGAGCCCAAAACCATCCAGAGTCCAGGACAAAAGTAATCCAAACATTTTTCTCGGGCAGATGTTCATATCCTTATCAAAATCAGTGTCAAGTCTTTTTGTTTCTATTAAAGGAAGGATATTTGTATCCCAAAAAGAATCCAGGCCTCTTCCTACATTCACCCCACGTGCCAGGGCTCAGGTTCCCTCACCTGCTGAGCTTTGAGGAACAAGGCACAGGAATTGTAAATGAGCAGGGACACTTGCATCCCCTCCTGTCTGAGCTAAAAATGGCCACGGGATTTTACCAAAGCTCCAGAGTGACTCACAGCCAGGCACAGAGGGAAGATGGAAATTTTCAGCATTGGTGATGATTGTCACAGGGATCAATAAGATCTGGTGCTGAGCTCAGCACCAAACCCTGTTGCACTACTCTGTTTTCAGCAAAGGCTTCCCAGTGCTACTGCTCAGTCTGCCTGAGGAGAGAAAATTCCTGTGCCTGCTCATTTCCATCCTGTCAGGACACCTGGGCTGCATAACACCAAACCCAGCCCCTCAACACCTGGTTAATGACCAGAGAGATTCTCCCAACAGCTTTATGATCTGTAAAAGGACAACAACCACCCTGGGATCCCACACAGTACACATGAAATACTCACCCTTTGTGATGGTGGTGACAGCAGAGAAGGCTGGTCCAAAAGTAGTTTCCATTCTTGTCTGAAATATTGAAAAAACAAATGTCAGGGCATTTAAAGCCTTCAGACTTTGCCTGAGCTGGTGAAATACTGCATACACATTCCCAGCTTTTCTCAGTGAATAGTGAGATTTTAAGTGGCAGGAAAAGAGCCTGTTTCAAAAGAAAGGATGAGACCAGAGGAAGCAGCCTGTCCCTGCCCGTGCCAGCAGCAGTGGCCTTACCCCGTTAGTGTTGTCACAAGTAGTGATGTTTGTTGTGCCACTGGAGAAACGATTGTAGCGAGCGCTCTTGTTTGAGCTCATAATCTAGGCCAGCATCTGTTAGTCATGGGAAGCTTGCTCTGTGGGAGAAGAAGGACACAAAGGGAGTTAGGCTCCTCGTGGGTATTTCCCTGGGCTCGGAGAACACTCTCCTGCAGCACAAAGCCCAAGTGTTTACTAAACTCATAAACCTGGATTTTCAGAACCAAGAGGTGAGGACAAAGTCAGATTCCTTCAAATTGCTCCTGGGTGAGCATTTTCTAAATATATGATTATTTTTTAATAAGAGCCTCATTTCTCTCCCTCCACCGTTTCATTAGGCTCAAGTTTGCAAAGTCAAGAATTCCACAACAGTAATTTGCAGAAACACATGGAATTTGCTTTCTTTAACCTCTGCTGAAACCTGATACTGCTTCAGGGCACAATTATGCTGCTGTCCCAGCAAATCTGACAAGATGCTCTCAGTCTCTCTCAGAGCCAGGACACCCTCAGGAAGGAGCTGCAGCTCCTCTGCCATCACACAGAGGTGCTCCTGGCTCAGGCAGGAGTTTCCCTCAGAGAGGACAAAGCTCAGCCTGGCACTGGGGAGGTGAGGTGTCTCAGGGGTTTCTAGCAATTGGTTTTCTCTTACCTGGGAGTGACAAGTCCTAAATCTCCAAGCTCTTTATAAAAACACCACTGGGATTTCTCCACTTTGCAGAAAGGGAAACTGAGGCTCAGAGAGAGACAGGATCCCAGCACACAGCTGTGAGCTGGGATTTGTGCAGGGATTCCCACCTCCCTGGAGAGCCCTGGCACACAGGGCTGGGCACATCCTGCACACACATTTTGAACACTGCAAAGGTGACAGAGGGGCTGTCCTCAGCCAAGGCTCTGCTCAGGGCCTGACACAGCATTCCAGTGCTCCTGCAGCTCTGGATCCAACAGCTGGCAGGCAGCCAGGGAGAGCAGAATCCTGAGCAGGGGATTGCTGCTCAGGTCTAAACTCTCAGAAACAACTATGGTCAAAAATTATAAAAAATCCAAAATTCCAAAGAAAAACCAAACAAACAGAAACGCTGAAACCAAACCCAAAACCATCTGAAAACCAGGGATCTGGATAATGTTTTCCACACACGTGACAGCACTGTCCTGGCTGCTTGCAAATGCCAGATCCCTGAGGAGATGCTGAGCACAGAGTCTGGAGCTGTCTCAAAAGCAGCAGGAATGAAACAGAGTTGTGCTGCAGCATCAGGGAGACCTGCAGAGTTTAAAGCTGGGCTCCAGCAAGCCACAGGTTTGGCTTTGCCCACAGGATCCTTTTATTCCTGTCTGTGCCCCTGAGGGCACAGAGAGCAGAGGGAGGGTGGGAGGTGGCAGAGGGCAGACAAAGGGTTTGGGCCACTGGCCCCAGGAGATCTGAGCCCCACTGACTCAGCCTCTCTCCCTCTGGCAGCCTTGGTGAGCCACTGGAGCCCTCGGCTTCCTCCCAGCAAAATTCCCCCCTTCTGCACAAGCCTGAAGATTCCCCTCTTCAACTACAAAGGCTGAAGATGAGAGGTCTCCAGCTGGGGTCTCCAGATGATGCAGTGCTCATAAATTAAGGAAAGCAAGTACTTCCACGAGCGATGGCATGAACTGCTGCATTTCCTGGGATTTCCCATCTCAAGGCTGTATTATCTCATGTCCAGTAACACATATCTCCCTAAAATGTAGGTTCCCTACATCCAGCAGTACACCTGGGCTCACCACTCTCCTCTGGAAAAGGGATTCAGCACTCTGCTCCTCCCATAATTGGCTGGAAATAGAGAAATATTCAAATTTCCTGGGATACGAATCCATGCAACACCTACCCACACACCCTTTATCCTGCCCTGCTCAAAGGCAGGAGCAGGGATTTGCTCCCACTTCATCTGCCATGTCAGTTAAGGTTAAGGGAACCTTGCATATCAAATATTCCTCCTGGGGTTTAGGGCAAAGAGTCATTCCCAGATGGAAAGAGAGGACAGCCACCGTGATGGAGGATCGTGGGCTGTCTGGAGATTCAGGCACAGCTTCATTCCCTCTCATTTTCAGGGTATGTATCACCTTCAGATGGAACAGATGGAGACTCAAGCAATGAGAAACACTCAGAGACAGGGAAAACAAAAATGGAGATAAACTGACAGTGTGAGGAGTTCTGTGGTATCATTAAAGGTTGGATAAGATGTGCCACAAACAGTGACTGCAGCCACTCGAGCCACTGCAATGACCCTTCAACCCCTGCCTGGAACCTCCAATAAATCCCAGGTGGGGAAGGGAATGTGGAATACAGGGCTTTCCCACTCACTGCTTACAAGCTTGGCCTGTGCCTGCAGCTTGGCTGAGCAAGGTACCTGCAGCAGCAGCAGCAGCAGCAGGGAGCCTGCTGCTGTCTGCTCCGAGCAGAGACCAGAGGAATGTGAGCAATGGAAAAAATGTCCAGCAGAATATCAGCCAGGCTGCACAACCCCAGCTGCCACAGCAAGATCTGACTGCAGCCCAAACCTCTGCAGCCACCACAGACAGGAGCATTTCAGCAGAGCACATGCCTCTCCAGAGCACTGTCTGACAAGCTCCTCACACCTTCCTTTCCATCTGAGAACCTTTTCCAACTGATATCAAAGAATTTGAAAGGAGGCAGAAAAGAGCTGATGGTGTCAACAGTAATACCAACTTCCTACAGCATTTGCAAAAGTCTCTGCCAGATCTCTGCACCTTTGCTTGGCATCTGAACCCTGCCAGCTACACTGTCCTGTGCTCCCAGGCCTGAGTGTTCCTCTTGGGTGGCTGCTGCTGGGAACCCAGCCTGTGATACACATTCTCATTGCCTGGGCTTAATTTTTTTAACATGCAACATCAGTGGTTTTTACAGTAAACAAAGAGGGGGAAAATCTCCCCTGGAAAAAGGAAGCTGTGGGGACACAAAGTAAAGCCCACAGCTGATCATAACCAGATGTGAGGGGGGGCAGGGATAGGGTTCAGCATTTGCACATCACAGGGATCAACTCCAGGCTTTTGAGACTCAGTGAGAAGAAAAGCCTTAAAATCCTACTTTAGTAATTCAGGCAAGAAAAAACCCAACCAGCAGCAGCTGCAGAGGGAAGCAGTGCTCCCTCTCCCCACTGCTGAGGGGAGATCCAACAGGATCAGCCACAGATCACCCCATGACTGCACCTCAGAGCTGGGAGGAGAATCAGGACCAGTGGCCTGGCTAATTCCCCCTCTCTGCCCACTGAAGCTCTCTCCGAGGTCATTCACCCCCAAGGAAACTGCTGGGTTGGCAAATTGTCTCAGAGCAGGAGTGCCTGGCAGTGGGAAAGGCAGGCACGGGTTATCCTGCTCTGCCTGACTGAACTTCCTCATCTCACTGCTTGGGTATTTATGGCGTAAGACACGAGCTTCTGTTCCTCTTACAACACTGCACTCACAACAGAAGGGTTACACATCCTTCAGAGTGCTGGCACATCCCCAGGGAAATACTCCCACAAAAGCACCGACAGCTCCCCGGGACAAGGGCAGCCCACGCAGGTGCCAAGGGCACAGGGTGACTGGGGGTAATTAACCACCCTGTGACCACCTCAGGTGCACCTCGTTAGGGTGACGAGGGCTGGCAGCATCTGGTCTGACCTGTACAGCACAGGGTGTGAGAATGCAGAGCTACAGCAGATCCTGAGACAGGCACCTCTCCAGGGACACCTCTCAGGGGACACCTCTCAGGGTTAGGGTTAGGTGTCCTCTCCGTGGACACCTCCCAAGGGACACCTCTCCAGGGACACCTCTCCCTGGACACCTCTCCCTGGACCCCTCTCCAGGGCACACCTCTCCATAGACCCCTCTCAGGGTTAGGGTTAGGTGTCCTCTCCGTGGACACCTCCCAAGGGACACCTCTCCAGGGACACCTCTCCCTGGACACCTCTCCCTGGACACCTCTCCAGGGACACCTCTCCATAGACACCTCTCAGGGTTAGGGTTAGGTGTCCTCTCCGTGGACACCTCCCCATGGACACCTCACCATGGACACCTCTCCATGGACACCTCTCAGGGCACACCTCTGCACGGACACCTCTCCCTGGACACCTCTCCAGGGCACACCTCCCCATGGACACCTCTCCATGGACACCTCTCCATGGACACCTCTCAGGGCACACCTCTGCACGGACACCTCTCCCTGGACACCTCTCCAGGGCACACCTCCCCATGGACACCTCTCCATGGACACCTCTCCATGGACACCTCTCAGGGCACACCTCTGCACGGACACCTCTCCCTGGACACCTCTCCAGGGCACACCTCCCCATGGACACCTCTCCATGGACACCTCTCCATGGACACCTCTCAGGGCACACCTCTGCACGGACACCTCTCCCTGGACACCTCTCCAGGGCACACCTCCCCATGGACACCTCTCCATGGACACCTCTCCATGGACACCTCTCAGGGCACACCTCTGCACGGACACCTCTCCCTGGACACCTCTCCAGGGCACACCTCCCCATGGACACCTCTCCATGGACACCTCTCCATGGACACCTCTCAGGGCACACCTCTGCACGGACACCTCTCCCTGGACACCTCTCCAGGGCACACCTCCCCATGGACACCTCTCCATGGACACCTCTCCATGGACACCTCTCAGGGCACACCTCTGCACGGACACCTCTCCCTGGACACCTCTCCAGGGCACACCTCTCCATGGACACCTCTCCAGGGACACCTCTCAGGGGACACCTCTCAGGGGACACCTCTCCATGGACACCTCTCAGGGCACACCTCTGCACGGACACCTCTCCCTGGACACCTCTCCAGGGACACCTCTCCATGGACACCTCTCAGGGCACACCTCTCCATGACACCAGACAAGAGGCAGGCAGTGCAGCCCACAGGTCACTCCTCAGCCCAGGGAACACCAGGCCAGGGCTCCCAGCCCCACAGCTGAGCCAGCCTGCTCCAGCCCCGGGTGAAGATGGACAATTAAAGGCAGCAGTGACATCACCACGTCTGCAGGTGACACTCAGCTCTGCCCAGCAGTCAATACCAGCTGGTGGTGAAGAGCTATGAAAAACCCCACAAAACTAAGGAGACAAAGAGGTTGCAGATGAGCTAAAATCTAAAGCACCTGACCCAGCAGGACATTTCTTACACTCTTTAGATGTCAGTCAGTGCAGGAAGGACATAAAACACCAACAGAAGCTCAGCCTTACTGGCAGGACATGGCACCTCCACCTGATGAATCTGTGGAACGGTTTTTTTACTGTTTGTAAGTTTTTCTTATAAGTCACATCAGCTTTTCTGAGTGTCTTACAGAGAGACCATAATTGTACTGAGCTGTCATCAATAAAAATAAAAGGGATATTTTTAATTGCTGCTACTTTTACCAGCGCTTGCACTGACTGCAGGACAGAGAGAGAACATTCAACAGCTGTTTGAACACTGCCATGCCTTTGAACAAATGCAGTTCAAAAGGGAAAAGCATTTCATATGGTGCTTTTCCTAAGGGATAATGAAGCCTTGGGACAGAAGAATATTTGCACTACTTCATGTTAAAACCTGAAGCTCTAGCTTTCAAATGTTCCCATAGCTGGATCAAAAGTGATTGCTCTGGTGAAATGAAGCACCTCAATTTTCCCAGAAAAATAAAATTAAATTGGAAGTTAGAAGAGAGGCCAATATTCAGTGCTGTTCCATAACACAAAAGCTACATTTGAAGTTTTATTTCCATTTCAGGTAACCTGCGAGGATCCACCTACAACACCATTTTTGTTATGCAGCCCAGCTCTGACCCTGCAACTGAAATTGTCCTGTGTGGGCTCAGCAGCTCCTCAGCCACTGCTGGGCAGGAACAGGCACATCCACAGCTCTGCCACACAAGGACCTTAATCAAAAGGTGCTTTAAAAGTTGGCCCTGCCACTGCACAGCTGCGTGCTGTGCCTCTCGCAGCTTGTGCTCTTCCACATTCTCCCTCAAAGAACAGACCCCTTCCGAGAACATCACATTGCTAAATTGTGGATTTGGTGAAGGAAAAAGAATAAAACCCCAGCCAAGCCCTGAAACCAACAACATCCTCCCCCTCCAAAGCAAAAATGTCAGTGCTGCTGCAGTTCCTCGGGAGGGAACGGCCACCTCTGTGCAAGGCAGGTCCTGATGGAAGACACCACACTTGAGAAGCTGAGAACAGTCACCCTCACCACTCACACCACAACTGGTGCTCACTGGTGCTCCTCAGACCTGTGTGACAGAGAACAAGTGGCTGCCAAGACCCCACAGGGTCCTGTGGGCTGGCTCAGCTCTGCTCTTGGTCTCCCTGCTGCAAATCTGACAGAGAGAGGGGCTTGCAGCTCAACTGCAAACCCCTGAAGACATGGCAGGGCAGCAGCAAAGACTGGGGGATGGAGAAACTTGGCCTCTGTTCTTCCAAGGAAGCCAGAGCAACGTTTGTCCCACCTGGACTCTGCTCTCCTGGAGTTCTGCTAGACCCAAAGCAATCAAAGCTCCTCTCTCCTTTATTCCCCAATTCCTGTGCCATGGCTGAGGCCTTTTCCAGCTGCTTTGCCTTATGGTTGGCTGCACTGCATCCTCTGGAAAGCTGTCACCAACCCACCACACTATGGGATTCTTCCAGATTAAAGTCATAGCAAACCTGAGCCCACAGCCACGACTCAAAAAGCACAAAGTAGCACTTCCACCCCCTGTTCCCCCCAACATCCTCCAAAGCTTTGACACCTCGTGACACACACGCTTCTCTGCCCTCTGGATGCAACTAGAACACTTCAAAGATCCAGCTGAAATGCATCATCTTCTTCAGAAAAAAGAAATCCAGCAAATTCCAGTCACCTGCTCTTTTTTTGTACAGTTCTCTTGGGCTTTGCCACTGAGAACAAGCAGGAGGCACCTGTAGACACCAACACTCATCGATCAAATTGGTGATCCTGGGAGAAACAGCACCAAATCCTTGATTCAAAAGAAATCAGGGGATGTGGACACTTCCACCATGGCAAATCTACTGACAGCTTTGAGACAGAAGCACCACTCAGTGTCCCACAGCCCCAAACACCAAGGATTACACTCTGCCCCAGGGTGACTGAGAATTCCAGGGGACACAGCCTCTCCTCCAACTTGGCTTCTGAGCTCACAACTCTGCCCGAGGAACATCGAGGATTTCCCACTTCTGAAACACCAGACCAGGCTCAGGACACGCTTGCTGGGTTGCTGCAATCAAACACTCCACGCCCTCGCAAAGGTCACTCTGAAGGATCATAAAATCAGCGTAACTCAGCTGCAGCCGCTGGACGGGCCACAGGTACCCCTTCCAAAGTGCTGCAGGACTCCAGCTACCTCCTGCTCCCCAGGGAGGGATGAAAACTGTTCCTCCCTCACTGCTGCAGGGGAGCAGCTTCCCGGGAATGCTGCCTGACACCCGGCACCCGGAGCAAACTCTTGTCCTTGGAGCGAACTCACCCCTGGCCATCCCGGAGCGGCAGAGCCCGGCAAGGTGCCACCACCATGCCCAGTTCCTGAGCTGGGGACAGGCTTCTCCTCGGCCCAAGTGCCTCTTCCGCTACGTGTGTGCTGTGTGGATGGCTCCCCAGTGATGCAAACACAAAGGCATGCGGAGCAGTGGGCGATATGTAAATGCAGCTGGAAAATCCCACAGCTCAGCCAATCTCCACGCTGCCTCCCAGCCTTGCCCCGGCTGCTCCGGGTTCAGTTTGGTGCAGGAAAAACAACCCTCTCCCAGCACAAGGATTTATTCCCCTGATCGAGGAAGGAGCCGGAGACAGGACAGTTCTTCGCTCGCTTTAAGGGGAGTTTGAGTTTCTCACCCTCTTTTATAGTTCCCAAACTATTCAGAATTCTGCATAACAAACAGCAATGAACTCTCTGCCTGGAGAGGCAATCCAGGGAAACCCAGTTACCCAAGAACAGCCACAAAAAGGCAGAGCTGGGGAGCAGGACTCACCCAAAACCACAGACATTGGTGGTGGGGGGGACTTCCACTGCCAGGACACCCCTCCACAGCTGAGGCTGTCCCAGGAGCAGGCACTGCCCCACTCCAGCCCCAGGACACTTCGTTCAGAAGGGGCTCTGAAGCTCCAAGGCTGTGCTCAAGGCAGAGCAGGAGCAGCCTGAATGGGTAATTTGGGGTGCTGCTGCCTTAGGCTCCTGGGGGACTTGCTGAGCTCAAAGAGGGGTGACACGTACCCCTGTGAGCAACCAGCTGCTTCCCTCCTTGTCCCAGCTGTTCCTACACCCTCTGATCCAACCCACGGGCACAGGGACGTGCTGGTGCGTGCCTCACCGTGCCCATGGCAAAGGGAATAAAAACCAGGAGGGAAGAGTTCCAACAGACTGAACACAGCCATGGGATCCGAGCGCTGGAACCCAGGAAGGATTTTCTCCCCAGTGCACTCCTCCTGGCACACCTGGCCTGGCTGGGATAACCCGTGAGAAAAGGACAGTCACGCTCCAGGAAATCCCACACCCAGGGCTTGGAAGGTCCCTGGGAACAGGGGGAGCTCAGCCCTCAGGGTGACCGATGGCTGAACCCCACTGAGGCTGCAAAGTGCCCAGGGCAGGGCAGGGCTGGCAGGAGCACACGGTGCTCTGCAACCAGCCAGAGCCTGCAGGGCTCCCTGAGGCTCCGCAGCACCTCGGGATCCTGGAGGCCCGGGAAGGGAAGGGCTGACTTCAGGCAGGGGACACAAACCTCATGTGGTGTTCACACATGGCTCCAGGCCACCAGGGGCTGTGCTGCACAGGAGGGCTCACCCTGGCATCCCCCAGCTCAGGGAACCAAACCACCCCAAAACCATGGACTGGGGTTTTTTCCTTCCTTGGGCCCAATGCATATGAAATCCCCCGTGTGAGTGGTAGCAGTGAAGGTACCAGAATCCCCTGCCTGGAAACACCACTGTGGCTCAGGTTTCCCATTTGCACAGGGTAAAACATCCCCTCCCTCAGGCAGTGTCACCTGCACACAAACCAAACCCGGCGCTGGAGCTTCTGGGTGGCTTCAGCCTGTCCCTGCCCTGCTCCAGACAGGGGACCCCAGGGCCTGGAGGGAATCCAGCACACTGCAGACAGGACCTGCTCCTGCAGCTTCTTGCACGATTTCAGGAATTTCCCTTGCCAGGGGAGGTGCAGGTTGGACATCAGGAGGAATTTCTTCACAGAATGGGTTGTCAGGAATTGGAAGGGGCTGCCCAGGGAGGTTTGGAGTCCCCACCCCTGGAGGTGTCCAAGGAATGCCTGGACGTGGCACTCAGTGCTCCGGGCTGGGACCAGGCACAGGGTGGATTCAGTGGTCTTGGAGGTATTTTCCAACCTAAACAATTCTGGGATTCCATGATCTCATACTGCTTTCACTCATCAAGGGCGTTCTGGAACCGTCCTTCACCCCCAAACCCTCTCCTGCAAGCCCCACCATCCTCGCTGTGGCTGGAAGCAGCCAAACACTCGAGGCCAAAATGCTGCAGCTGTTTAAGAGGAACCCGACTGCTCAGTGCAGCCTGGAAACACATCGCTGGGGGGAAAACACACAGGGAGGCAAAATTACACTGCTGGGATTGAAACAAAGGCACAGCAACGCCGCCAAAGTGGAAGAAACAACTGCTGGGTCACAGTTCTTAACACAGCTACGGCCCGGCAGGGACAGCAGCCTGGAGCTGGCGGTTATGGACACGCCAGGCCCGGCTCCTGGACCACTCAGCAGCCCTGTGGCTGTCTCTGACCCCACGGAGCCCGAAGGGAAGCAGAACCCAAGGGGAACCCGCCCCAGCACGCCAGCTCAGCGATCCCACACTGTGGCAGTGTCTGTCACCGGGACAGCGGCGGCAGGGACAGAGCCCCAGAGCTCGTTTGAAATGAGAAGAGAAGGGCAGAATCCACAATTCCCAGCTCACAATCCTGGTCCGGACCCGCACATGTTCTGCGGCAGCTCCGGACACCGACCCCAGGCAGCCCGCATTCTGTTATTGCGAACCCAAAGCCCAGGGAACGAGGTTCCTGGGAGGGCAGGAGAGAGCCAGCAGCAACACGTGCTGCGCTCGGACCGGGAACGGAGCAGAAAACGCCAAAACTGAGCGGAAAAAGCCAAAGCCAAGCGGAGACTGCGATGACACCCGGCCAACACACCGGGAGGGCAGCGGGGGCGCTGAGCGAGACCCGGGCGGGATTCACCGGGGACGGAACAGCGCAGATGATGCTCGAGCTGCTCCGAGCGCCCCAGCAGAGCCGCCGGCACCCCCAGGCACAGCGGGCGGTGGGCACGGGGCGGCCCCGGGAGCCTCCGCCGNCGGGCGGGAGGGGGGGGAGCGGGGCTGGTAACGGCGATATTACCGAGGGCGGGCCGGTGATGATCCACATTTACCTTTCTGACACCTCGTCTGAGGGCAGCGGGCGGCCGCAGCCCCTGCTGAGCAGCCACGGCTGAGGCCCGCGCTGCCCGCGGCCCGGCGGGGCGGGCGGGCGGACTCTTCCCCTCATGC
>VYZP01047867.1:0-13604 GCA_013400635.1 Hypocryptadius cinnamomeus | reverse complement strand
GCGCTGCTTCTCCCCTCAGGACTCGGCCGGACCCGGCCGCGACGGGCGGCTCGGCGGTGGCGGCGTCCTGGAGCCCGATCCACGGCAGTCCCCGGCGTTGTGGGCCGATAAAAGGCGCTGTTCCCTGTCCTGGGGTTTGCGGTAAGTGGGGCTGAGCCCCGAGGGGGGAATGCTCCTGCTCTACGACGAGGCGGATCTTAAAACACAAAGAAGCGGCTGCAGAATGGGCTGGAGGAAAGAATTCACCGACTTTTACTCTAACCTCGTGGGTTAGTTCAAGGTGAATATGCTGGCAAGGTGGTGGGTGCAGTAGTGTAAGTGAAGGGATTTTTTACACTCTTAACTTTAGTGCTGCAGTGTGTAGATTGAGAATTTAAATATTTTTTCTGTTTAGCTCAGTGGAAGATAACAAGCTACTCCCACTCTCAAGACCAGCCTTAATTGTGAATGCTTTACTGTTGCATTTCTACTTCAGCTTCTATATAAAGCAAATTTTGTAGCTTACAGGTGAATAAAGTTTTGAAAAGTCTGGGTTTTGCTTCTGTTTATCACAGTTTCCATGGGTGACATGTATTTCTACAGACTGACTGGAAATGTGTGGGTACCCAGTGGAACTGGAGTGCATTGAAATTTAAAGCATTTTTGTCAGCCCCACTCCCTTCACTGGACTCTTGGAGTCACTTCCATTAGATGGGGACTACAACACTGCCCCTGGCAGCTGTGCCAGGGCTGGACAGCTCTATTTGGGGAGAAATTCTCCAAATATCCAGTTCAGACTGTGTCATACCCTGGTTCTGCTGTGTGGATCCAGATGGTTTCAAGGCTGAGCTGAAATACTTGAACGACTGACAGTGCTGTGTGTTCAGACAACCGAAACACCACTGTAGCCATGGAGATTATTTAAAAATTTTATTAACAGGAATGAACCGAAAGCTGTAAACAAGAGCCAGCAGAAATGGGATGTTGCAGGTGAGGCCGAGTCCTCGCACATGGCTGGGTGCTCTGAGCAATTAACTGGAATAATTAACGCTGCGCTGAGCAATTCCGCCTGGTGGCAGCAAAGGCCCGTGCAAAATCCCAGACGGCCGTGAGGAGGAGCTTTGGGGCCAGCTTAGGTCTAAACTCTGCTGTAGCTGAGTCTGTTCCCCACAGGCAGGCTGGAAGTGCTCCAAAGGGAAATATTTACATCTTCCTCGTTTAAAGGGGTTTTAATTGGTTTTAGACCCACACTGAGCAAGAAGTGAGCAGCTGTCAGCTTTGTAACCCAGGCAGAAGCCAGTCTGAGGGAGAGGGAAGGTAGCAACCTGACATTAGGAATCCTAATCCATTGGAATCCTAAATTTTGCCTTTAGGGAGACTCCTTGTCACCTCGGGATGGGGCTGCTGCTGCTCCAAGGGCAGGGTGAGGAGCTCCATGGAGCTGCCTGGCTGTTGCCTGCCTCTGCCAGGCTGGTGCTGCCCCACACAAAACCAAATTACTGGGGTGAGGGGGCCCTGACAGCCCCTCCACCACCTGGCTGCTCCTTTGGGATTGGCAGCAGGCTTTGCCAGGAACACAAACATTCCTGCACAAATGGGTTTTCCACAGGTGATTTTAATGTTTAAATCAGACAATTTTAAGACTTGTCTCTCCCCTAAAATGCTATTTAGGGAGAAAAGCTGGTTCATTTTAAGATCCTTTTTCACCCCATGAAGCTGTAGCTGCTCGTGTTGCTGTAGCTCCCTGAGTGAAGCTCGGAGCACGTGGGAGCTGCAGAGGCTCCTTGTGCTCATCAGGAAGGCAGTGCTGGAGCCAAAATCCCAGGAAAAATGAGGGGCAGGGGCATCTGAGTCAGCAGCTGGGGGGCTGGTGCTGGCTGGAGGGCAAAGGATGGGTTATTCTGTTTCATTTGGAGGAGCCACTGAGGCTCGGCGCAGCGGGCACCTGCTGATGTGCGCGCGGAGTTTTCAAAGGGAAAAATTGCCAAAGGCCAAACACTTCATCCAGATTCAGATTTGTACTGAGAAGTGCAGCTTGACAAAAAAACAGCCAAAAGCCTGACACAGACCAAAGGGGTGAGGAGGCCCTTGAAGAGAGCTGGCAGGAGTCTGCAGCCTGTAAAATCACTGCCTGCAGCTTCCCCCCAGCTCTCTGCGGTGAAAAGAAAGAGCTGCCCAAGAGAACTTTGAAGATATCAAAGCGTTGTTGCAGTCTGAAAACACCATCACACTTACAGGAAGGTATTTAGAATAAGCTGCAATACATTAGGTTTCTTCTCAAAGTACTAGAAAGGGCGGAAGGAGGAGAAGCAGAGCCTTTCCCAAAGGGATGAACACTCAGAAATCTGTACACAGCCAGGTGTGCAGGAGCTCACTCGGACAGCCAAAGCTCTGCCTTCGCAGGGAACAGAGAATCCCTCACTGTGGAAGCGTGTCCCACCTCACAGGGATGGACAGACAGGAGAAAGCACCTTCAAGAATGGCTGCCTTCAAACACATCCTGCACGTCCCAGGCCAGGGCTCTCAGCTCAATTCCAGGTACACAGGGAAAGAAAAGGGAATTCAGGACATTCTCCTACCCAGAAAAAAATCAGGACTTTTTTCCTCCTAGGTGAGAAGAAGGTGTCGGTTCCCCTGCATCACACCCTGGCTCTCACAAAGGTTACAGCAGCCTCACAGAGCAGGCACAGAAGGAGACCCCAGCCCCTTCCCAAACAGCCTCCTCCCACCTGTGAGCAGGGCAGGAATGCTGGCGAGGGGAGCCGGAGCCGATGGATGCGACGGAGCTGCAGAATCCGAGAGAGCTTTTCCTGCTGCTCCTGTGCCCTGGTCTCAGCTGGCCTTCGGGGCAGACACAGACACGACAGACAGACATGCACACACCGCCCACGGGCCTGAGTCTCTGTACAGACACGCGTTAGGACCTGCAGCAGCCCGAGCCTCGCACTTCCTTCTTCACGTAGTCGTGGAGCTTGAATTTGGGCTCGTTGGGCAGCTTCATGGACCTGTGCTTCAGCTCCCTGGGAAAGGGGAAAGATGTTACTCCTACACTGCTTCTGGCAGGGAGAGGATCTTGTCTGGAAGGAGCCAGAGAGAGAGTTTGGACAAGGGCGTGGAGTGGCAGGACACAGGGAATGGCTTTTCCCTGACAGGGCAGGGATAGATGGGGTGTTCGGAAGGAATTCTTCCCTGTGAGGATAGTGAGGCCCGGGCACAGGCTGTCCAGAGAAGCTGTGGCTGTCCCTGGATCCTGGGAGTGTTCAAAGCCAGACTTGACAGGGCTGGGAGCAGCCTGGGATGGTGGAAGGTGTCCCTGCCGTGGCAGGGGATGGAACTGAATAGGCTTTAAGGTCCCTTCCAACCCAAGCTATCCCAAAATTCTATGATTCCAAGCTGCCTTGCCCAGCTCAGTTGATCTCAGCGTGCCTTGGACACTGCTAAAGCTCCTTTGGATGACAAGGCCACTGCTCTGGTCACTTACTTGGCGATGGCTGTGAACGCTAGTTCCACGTTGAGGCCGCTCTTGGCACTGGTCTCCATGAAGGGCACTCCGTACTCCTGTGGGACAGGACACAGCCCTGTCAGGAGTGCCACCAAGGGCGTTCCAGGGGGCTCTCGGGGAGTCATTTTTGAGGACAAAACAGGTGTTAGTAGAAACTTAAAAGAAGAACAGATGAGGAGAAAGGGGAGAGCATGACAAGGGAAAAAAAGCTAAGTGTTCCCAGGTGTATTTTGGGTCAGACTGGTCTCCAGGTGACCATTTCCTGTGCACGTCCTCAGGGACATCCTCAGGTACCTCACCTACCTTGGCAAGCTTCTCTCCATCTTCCCTTTTCACCACTCTGTCCTGGGCTGAATCCACCTGCAACAGGAATGGCAAAGAGCAATTTGTGGTGATTTGGAAGGTCACCAGGATGTACCTCCCTGTCCCCTTATGCCCTGCCAGGCTCCCCTGCCCGTGGCTCCAGCGTGGGAGGAAGAGGAGGCTCTGGCAACGCCCTGGGGCCAGGCTCACCTTGTTTCCCAGTAACATGAGGACCACATCCTGCTGTGCATATTCATGGATCTCTGTCAGCCAAGCCTGGAGGGACACAGCCAAAGAGAGGGGTTGGCAATGGCTCCAGGAGGAGGAGGGGAATGGGAGTGATGGGGAGCTGCCCCAGTCCTGGCATGGACACCCTCAGTAGGCAATGCTGCCATCCCCAGCAATGCCAGGGATGTTCCACGGATGATCCCTGTCAACAAGGGGATACCCTGGGGGTCCCACTTTGGCTGCTACCAGATCTCCATTTCCCAGGGTAACAGCAGCCTTCTGACCCCCCTGCCCACTCCATCTGCCCAGGGGTGCTTGGAGGGCTTTGACCCCAATGCCCCCTCAGCTGGGATGTTCAGACTGAACCTCCTTTCAGAGGACGAGGCCAAGGGTTGGCTCCGGGATGTGCCCTGTGCCCGTGTCCTGCACGTGCTGCCTCCGTGCTGAGCACACTGCTCCCAGCAGGACCTGAACCTGCCTCCCTGAGCCATGGGGTGGCTTCCCTGCCCTCTAATCCAGCCTAATCCAATCAAACCTGCTCTAATTCCCTGTAATCCCTGACCCCGTGGTGTGAGCAGCCACCTGCTGTCTCCAGTGCTGGAACAGTGAATCCATCACCCTTTATGTGCTGTGAAAGGGAAAACCTTCTCTGCCTGCCCTCTGCCTGTGCTTGCAGGTGCTCAGCAGAGCCCTTCTGCAAGTGACCACAGCTCCCAGCAGCAGCACACACCTCCTGAAGGAACCCACAACCACAACCCAGCCAGTCACACTGGGGGCCAGCAGGAGGGGCCGGGGCTGCTGCTGTACCTGGATGTTGTCAAAGGACGCTTTGTTGGTGACATCGTAGAGCAGGAGCAGGGCTGTGGAGAGAGGGACAGGCTGTCAGGGTCTGTGCAAACCGAGCCCACGGCTCAGAGCACACAGCCCCTGTGGCAGGTCACAGCTGGGGACCTGAGGTCCCTGTGAGATACAGAACACACTGCAATCCAGCACAGCAACACCTCACACTGCTGGTGTTTGCAGAGCCTCCTCCATCCACGGCAGCTGCTTCCCATGGAAAACCCTCCAGTGATTCCTGGCTCACCTGGCCTGCAGTGGCAGCTCAGGGCCCCCCGAGCTGGAGGAGGGGCTCCCCAGGAGCAGAGGTGGCCGTGCTTACCGTGGGCATCCCGGTAGTAGGCGTGGGTGACGCTGCGGAAGCGCTCCTGCCCGGCCGTGTCCCAGATCTGGAAGGCAGACAGGAGCAGAGGGATCAGACCTGAGCAGAACCCACCCAAACCAGCCCAAACAGAATGGTGCAACCCCAGGAAGCTTCTCCAGCTTTTGCTCCCGGGGATGTCAATAGGAAAAATGACCAGAGCAATAAATATGGAAGCAGTCTCTTCCCGCTCCTTGCTGTGGGGACACGGCGTGGTCAAGGGCTCCCAACACAGCCATTAATTAGAAAATCCACGGAGCAGATGGATGCATGGGGACCTGCTAATGTGATTTATCAGTCCTTAATGCAGCAGGAGGTTTGCAGAGAGCACGCTGCTGCCTGGGGGATCTGTGTTACCGAGCTGCAGGCAAAGGGCTCGGAGAAACTGTCAGGTCTAAGGGGGCTGGAGCAGCTCTGGCTGCAGGGACACACGGGCTGGGATGGGGATCAGTGTGGCCAGAACAGCCCCCAGCCCTGTGCAGGCTCCTGCCAAGGAGACAGAGCAGCCAGAAGGGTCTGTAAGGCTGTTCCAGGGCAGGAGACACGAGCACAAAGGATAGAGCTGGGGTCCCATTTTGAGGGTGCTACTCTGCTTTGTCCTCTGAGGGGCTTTGGCCATCTCTGAGCACCCAGGGCAGCAAGGGAGATGCTTCCAGGGACATGGGGACATACCTGCAGCTTCACCTTCACCCCATCCACCGTCAGCACCTTGTTCTGAAAGAGAATGGAAAGGGTGGTGAGGGGTGAGCACAGCTGCAGGACGCCAAGGGAGACACAGCCAGCCCCCATCCCAGTCAGTGTTTCCCCCAAACCCTCGGGCTGATCCCCCCCTCCTGCTTCTTAAAATCCCATCCAATGGTCCCAGCACCTGTAGAGCCATTTTCACCAGGGCCCAGCCAGAGGATCTCTCCCTGAATCAGCACAAGTTGCATCTGTTTGGGTACCTAAACCCTGGCAATGCCACACCCAGCTCAGGCTGGAGACCTCTGGCCATAAATTAATGAGCACCAGCATCCCACTTTAGTAGCCTTCAAAAGACAGAGTAAACCACTCCACATGCAGTCAGCAAATTAAAATAATTCCTGCTCCTGCCTCTTGGACCTGTTTTTCTCCTCATTTCTCTCTTAATATGTTTCCCCCCCGCCAAGTTTTGCTTGGTTTTAGGAAAGGTGAACCGAGGAGGAGAGGGGGAAGTGTCCTTCCACAATGGGTTTTCCCCAAAGCCAGCAGGATATTTTGTGTGGAAGGATGCCCTGGCAGAGCTGGGAGCTGTGTGGGAGCCCCTCAGTGCGGCTGTGCCAGACAGGGAGGGCAGGAGATGGATCCTGACCGTGTCCAGCCACCATCCCAGCAGTCTGCACCAGCTTCTCCAAACATTAAAGGAATGCAAGCCTACAGACCAGGGGTCCCAGGGGAAGGAGCAGAGAAGAGATTAATTTGCTTGCCAGATCCATAGAAATTAGCACAGTAATCAGTGGGACGTGCTGGAAACACGGCCAGGGAACAGCACACCGGTGGGACGAGGCAGCTGGTGGCTGCTCTGGTGATCATTTAAATCCCATTTCCTCCAGTTGCTCTGGAGCTGGTTTGGGATGCTCCCATCTCCCGTGTCACATGGCATGGGATGGCCAAAGCTGCCATGGCCCCAGCTGGGCTCTGCTGGCTCAGACACACCCTGGCACTGGACACGCCACCAGCCGCTCCAGTGCCACCAAACCCCCCAGGGATCCATGCCAAGATCTATCCCTGCACATCCCACACCCCTGCAGGTGCTGGTGAGGCTCTTCATTGATAGTTTTAATGAGGGCAGGGGGAGCATCTCATCTCCTGCACATCCACACAAGGATCTGGAGAGGAGGAGAGGGCAGGAGGGAGCCGGAGCGCTGAATCCTCCGTCTGCTCAGGCAGGCGCAGGGAGACGGCCGAGGGTTATAAATACCTTCAAAGGCAGCGACTGAGACGGGGGAGAGAAGTGATTCACAGCCCAGGAGCTGTAAAAATAGGCAGCCAGGGACTGGGGTGGGGGAGCAGGGAAGTACTCAGGGAAAAGCCGGGGCTCGGGGAGCCGGCCGGGGGTTTAGGGCTCCCCACATGTGGAGCTGAGCCTCTCCCAGGATGTGACACCAGGGCTCCTGAAGGCTTGAGGTGCCTAAAACCCAGCGTTCCCACTGCCACAAAGTGCTCCTCAGACCTTGGTGCCTCTGCCTAGGGCTCCCAGGTGAGCAGGGACAGAGCCATCCCCAGGGCAGAACCACAGCCACAGCAAACAGTGCCGAGCTACACCTCCACCTCATCCCAGAGGCTGGGGAACAGCCCTGTCCTAACCTGAGCCACAGGTGAGACAGGGCAGGTTTGTGCTCTGCAGGAGAGCCACTCTCCGAGCTCACCTCACTCTCCAAAACCCTACGTGCTCCTGTGTGCAGGTGCTGGACCCACAGGCTCATCCCACAGACTCTGCACCAGCACAGTGCCATTCCAAACACCATTCCCAGCTGCTGGCAGCCAGCTGCCAATACCACCTGCCAGGGATCGTGCCAGGGACCGTGCCAGGGACTGCAGAGGAAGGCAAAGGCTCCGTGTTTCGCCATCGGCCCCAGCTCTTGGCAGCAGGGGATGAGGACACTTGGTGTGATGGATGGTGACAAGGGACGAGGACACAATGAACGTCACATTGAAACCAGCACCAGACAGGTGCCCTGCCCCATGGCCACAGGAGCACCTCCAGCTCAGAGCAGAGTGTGTGGCTGTGCCCAGGGACCTGGCCATGCTCCACGGCTGACAGAACACCATGGGTGGCAGGGACAGAGAACATGGCCCCAGCCCTGAGCATGGATCATCCAGGCCAAAGCCACCTTGAAGCATCTGGTGAGCAGCCAAAACAGCTGAAGCTCCAAAGGTGCCCCACATGCACTGACCTGCACTTCAGGAGTTAATTAACACGGAGCCGGCAGCAACAGGAGTCACGCTAATTACGACTGACCTATATTTTAGGGAGGTAAATGCTTAGACCTAATTAAAGTCTGCCCAGGGATCCAGGTGCTGCTGGACCAGCCCAGGGAAAAAAATTGATTTTCTGAGGATTGGGTGTGGAAGACAGCAGGGTTCCAGGGTGAGAAGCTGTAGAAGTGTTCCTGCAGGCAGCAGACACAGCCAGAGCATCACTCGTGCTGGCATCCCTGCCTGCATCCCAAGGAAGTTTGCCCAGAGCAGCTGTGGCTGCCCCATCCCTGGAAGTGTCCGAGATGTTCAGATGAACCAGATGCCCAGGTCTCCCTCACACCACAGCTAAGTGACTTTCCACCTTTCAATTTTTTTTTTTTTTTTTTTTTTTTTTGAGGAGGAGATGCCTCAGTTCCCTCCTGTCAGCCCTTCCAAGGCACAGCTGGGGGCTGAGCTCCTAATAAGCATCCAAAGACAAAAGATGTCGTGTGTCAAGGCTCTGAGATGTGAAATGTGCTGCCAGCCGTGCCGGTGAGGGAGGGGCTATGCTGTTCAGGGCTCCTTGCTCATCTCACCATTTGTTAGAGCAGAGGTAACGCTCCCAGCAGCCTCCTGCCACAATTCGGGCAGCAAAACCATCCCTGCAGCTCAGCTCTGCTGTCACCCTTCCCAATTTCAGTTTTTGTGTCCCTTTTCCTGGGGCAATGCAAACGTTATTGAAATCTTGTCTAGCAGGGGCCTCAGTGGAATGCCTGCAGTGCCCAGGCTGGACAAACACGATGCTCCGAAGGTAAATAATCGTCAGGACATCAGATAAACAAAGTTGGAACCTTGCAGATGCAGGAAAAATTAAATTACCAAGTGCAGATGGTCCTCAATTAAGAGCAGCATTATCACACACCGAGGCCCCGCTGGCTGCAGCCCTGGCACGGTCCCACAGCCACGAGTGCCCAGAGCAGCAGGAGGGAGGGAGGGAGGGAGGGAGGGGAAGGTGATGGGACAAAACTGCCGCTGCTGAGATGTGCACAGACGATGCTCCCACACAGACCCAGCACTGCCGCCCCACCCTGCCCCCACAGCAGCTGCAGGATGGGCAAATGCCACAGCCCGGGGTCCCCACAGTGCCCGTGAATCCCACCAGGAGCAACTGGCACGTCCCCAGGCGCCTGAGCCCCCGGCACCGAAGCTGCAGCACAACCCAGATCAGCATCACCGGCAGCCCGGCCTCTCCCAGCTCTTACACGCATGGACTCGTTAATTAAAGCCTTTAAAGTTAAATTGGATACATGGATCAATTTGCTTCGCAATTAACTGGACAAATGGGAAGCTGCTCACTGGCACCATTCAGGCTCCAGCCAGGGGACCCCCACCCTGGCTCCCTGTGACTGGTGCTGGCTCCGGTGGTGCTGCCCAGGAGTGCCCACCCAAGCACCCCCCTGCACAGGGGGCTCCACTTTTACCGTGGAAAAGAAGCCCCTCAAATGTCATTATTGGGCCTTAGAGGCATCTCCTGCAGCTGAGGGGGGACAAATTCCTGTCAAAATGGGGATAAATGGCATTAGTGACTATAGATCAAAGCGGGCGCAGGCGCTGGGGCAGCACAGAGTTAATTAGTGCCAGTAATGAGCTGTGGGACTGACAGCACAGCCACTCAGAAATGTCATTAGGTTGTGGTGTCACCGGGCCAGGCCGCCCGGGAGCGAGGCATAGATTGGGTTATCCTTTATTTCAGGAAGCCAGGAGACACCCGCAGTGGAGGACTGGCTGAAGGGATGCTGGAGCACCCCAGCCCCACACCAAGACCAGACCAGGAGCCAAATTCCCAGCTGGCAAAGCCCAGGGAGCCCCTGCGAGCACAAACACTCCTGTGCCAGGAGGAAATGGAATGAGTTGTGATATAGCAGACACACAAATAACCACCTCCAACGGCGGCTGCAAAAATAGATCAAGGATCGATATGGAAATCTGCCCAAAACAGCAGGACACTGCATTAAATTTGCTCGTTAAAACCCTGAGGGTGGTTTTTGCAGACATGCGCAGCCAGGGAGCTGCTCCTGGTGGCTCAGCATCTCTCTGGGCACAGCACCTGGCTCAGGGACATCCCGGCCCTTTGCCAAGGCCAGGATCCAGGAGCAGCCCCACTCTGCCCCCTCAGAGCTCCAAAAACCTGGTCCCTCTAAATCCAAGCAGTGCCCAATCCTGCACACCCAGCCATGGAGAACACAGCCAGCCCTCCACTCCAGCCTGGGAAAACCCTTCCAGGAGCACAGTCCCTGCAGGAGAGGGGAGGGCACGGCCTGACGCTGTGCTGGACCCTGCAGAAAGCCCCTGGGAGTGGGGAGAGCAGGGCAGGGATGTGGCTGGAGGCAGGGCTGGACATGGTGTGGCTGGACATGTGTGGGGCTGGAGGATGTCCCAGGCACTGGGGATCGCATTCAATGATCCTCTTCCTCCTCCTCAGCTGTGCCACCACCAGAGACACTCATCAGTGCCCAAAACACCCCAGCACGATTCCTTCTGCCTCTGCCATAGATCTTCCCTTCAGAGAAAAATCCCAACCATCCATCTCCCAGGGCAGGTGATGAATTCCTCAGCAGCTCTGTGCATTTGCACTGCGCAGCTAAAAATAGAAACTTCTGCCTTGGGATGTTTTCCTCCCCAGGCCTTGCACACTCCTGCCTGCAGCCGCTGCAGCGCCGGTGCCAAGATCCTTTCAGAGCCCACAGCCTGCTCTGGCTGCTCAGCTCCTGCTCAGCTCCTCGGCAGAACCCGGGAAATGCAGATTAACACCAGGGCCCCTCGCAGCACACAGCACCTCCAACCTGCTCTGGTGCCAGAGCCACCCCACAGCCCCTGGCAGGGGTCACCCCATCCTGTCCCCTCTGCCATGTCCGGCCTGGAGGAGCCACAAGCCTGGCCCTACATAAATGCCCCCAGCCCTGGTGTCCAGCTGGGCACAGCCCCTTCCCCACAGCAGCCAGCAAGGGATGTCAGCAGCACCAGCCTTTGTCCAGAGGCTGTTCACTACATTAAATCCCAATTAACATCTCCCTGGCTGCCAGCCCTGCCCAGATAAGAGCCCAGGCCCTTGTTCGAGCAGATACACTGAAGATTTACTGACTTATCATCTTCTAGTCACATCAGTCTGCAAATAAAAGGGTTTTCTGGCAAGAAGAGAATCCTGTCTTAGGGACAGATTGGAGGTAAGAGGATCTGCTTAGGATCATACATTTTAAATTCAGCCCTGCTCTGCTTCTCGGCATCGCCCGCAGCGTTCGCAGTCCCGGCTGGGGGCATGTTCCCTCCCAGCCTGGCTGCTCCATGGAAGCAGCAAATCCTGGGATGATCCACGGGAAGGTTCCTTGAGGGAGGCTCAGGCAGATGAGACTTGGTGCTCTCAAGCCCAACGGGGCTGCTCAGGCTCATCCCAGCAGGACGGAGATGGGGCCGTGTGAGGCTTTGAGAGTGGGAGTGAGCCTGAGCCCCAATCCCACAGGCAGCCAGGGAAACCCACCCCCAAAATTCCTCAGGGTAGGATCTGCTACAACCATCCTGGAGACCAGAGCCACCAGAAAGCAGCAGCCAGCAGGAAGGCTGCAGCCCACCCCTGCAGCTCCAACACACGGGATGGGACCCTCCCCACCCAGGGATGGTCTGCACAGCTCCCCAGCACCCTGGCCTGCATTACTCACCCCTTCCATCTCTTTTCCCCATACTTTATAAAAGAAGGGATATTTTTAAAAATATCTCTGCTTGCTTCTAAACCAGGAAGCCTTGGAAACAAAAGGGGCAGAGATGGCTCACACAGATCTGTGCCAACACTGGGAATAAGTAACGTGGCACTCGACGTATTTATCTTCATTTTCCTCATCAAGGCCATGGCACGCTGCAAAGCTGAACAGGGATCTCCACGGAGCATTCAGTGCTCTATCATTTCTCATCTGTAGCAAACACGGCCCTGTCAGTGCCACAGAGATGAAAAATGGCTCATCAGGTCCTGTTAGACAGGAAATCGTTTATCTGGGGAGAAATAAAGCCCAGCAGCACTTGTCTGACCTTAAAGGTCTTTTCCAACCTAAACGATTCCAGGATTTGCCTCAGTGACTGCAGCCAGCCCTGGGCTGAAAACTTGCCTGAAGTTTCTGAGGAGACTCTACAATCCAATTAAAGAAAAATCAGGGCTGAACATCCAGCAGCAAACATTCTGTCAGCACCCAGCAGCAACACAGCAGCATCTGCAGACAGCACTGCAAACAGCATTATTAAAGAGCACTTCTCATCCCTAAAGAAAATGAAATCCCCAAAGACCTGACAAAGGAATCTGTAGCTTTTTATCCCAAACACTCCCATCCTTCACCCACAGCCAAGGCAGACAGCTCCCAAAAACTGCTGTGCAGCAAACCTGAGCCCAGATTCTTCGAAAGATTCAAGGAAAAGAGAGTGACTGAAGAGCTCTGATGAGATTTTTCTGATGGCTGTGTGGGTCCAGTCAGCCTCCAGGACTGGCACCCATCAGGTCCCAGTGCTCCCTGGTACCACAGCCCCTCTCTACATGGTGCAGAGGCAACAGGGCTGAAATGCAGCAGGTCCCGGCCCCCTCTGCAGGGCAGGACCCTCCTCACCCTGTGGCTGCTCCCCGAAGTCCAGAGGAGCTTTCTGAGGTTCCACCTCCTCCTCTCTAACCACAATGGTCTCACTTTGCCACGGGTGGCAATGCCACCATGGTCCTGCCTGGCCACGTGCCCCTCGTGCAAGGACAATCCTGAAATCGCCCTTGGGCAGAGCTGGGGACACGGGGCTGGGCGGGCAGAGCCCTGCCCATCACTCCTGTGCCAGTGCTGGGGCGGCCTCTCGGGTGCCCCACAGGTGGCACAAGGCAGAAGCCGCAGCACAGGAGCAGGCACCGTGCACTCAAAGCTTTGATCTTTGCAAAGCTTTTCCTTCTCCCTGCAGCAGTCCCAGCTCTCCCATTTTCTGCTCTGCTGGAGCAGGCTCTTCCCCAGGTTTGGGCACCACTGAAAGCCCTGGGAGATGCAGAGGTGCTGAGGAATTGCAGCACACTCAGCACATCACTTCCACACCAAAATCACCCGTCAGTCAAACCAGTCTGGCTGATCCAACTCCACCGTTTGCTCTCCCCATGTGGGGCTCTGGAGCAGAGCTGTGAGCCAGGACTGTGCTGGGAAATCACCCCAGGGAGGGAAAACACCCCAGATCCTTTTTTGTGGGTGCTGAAGGTCTGGCCAGCAGTGCAGACCATGCTCCTGGGAAGCTGTTCCAAGACACTGCCAACCCTTTTACAAACCAAACCGAACCAAAACCCGCACACGATCACGTTGATTTTTTTTGTTGCACGTTTGGGAAACCCAGCCTCAGCCAAGAGCTCCAACTGGAGCAGCCAGGTCTTCAGGAGAGGATTTCCCCTCTGCACTGGGCTGTGGGGCTGATCCCTGG